>KZ308200.1:1090647-1111876 GCA_000376725.2 Ladona fulva | reverse complement strand
ATATCAATAATCTTTCATCCAATAATTAGTGCAATAATAACAAATAGATTTATAAAGCATAAGACGAAGATTGAATTATTAAATCATTTTCAGTAATTTGTGATTGTTTTTGCATAAATATTTAATGTTTTATTTTAATTAAAATAGTTGAAATTGTTTTTATTTTAAACAATAATTTGTCAAATACAACAATTTTCAATTAAATTGTAAATTAAGGCTCGAA
The DNA here is from genome assembly GCA_000376725.2 of Ladona fulva. Classification (NCBI taxonomy): domain Eukaryota; kingdom Metazoa; phylum Arthropoda; class Insecta; order Odonata; family Libellulidae; genus Ladona; species Ladona fulva. Next base: position 1,111,653 of record KZ308200.1, on the reverse strand, counting down.
ATTATTTAACCTGGCACCTCCTGATGAGCCTACATCTGGCTCAGGAGGACCATAAAGGTATGTGCAGTAATGTAAATATCTTGTTTCTTGAATTTAACCTCTACAAGAAATGTTAAGACATGTATTTTAAATTTGTAAGCAGTTCATAGGCAAGGTGTATACATCTCTGTAAATATTGTTATACTGTGTTTGTATTTTGAATAAATTTGAATTTATATATAAAAAAAAAAAATCTCTATTGATCAGGCCTGCATTACTGTCCAGTGATGTGTTTACAAATCACTTAAGAGAGGTCGCGTTCATAAAATTATACAAATGAATTTTATGAACATTAGTTTTTAAAGCAGATATAACTTTCAATCCTTAATATGCGTATTAAAGTATTTTTTAAGGAACTCGCCTGGAATGAGTTTAATGGCGCAGTTGGCAAGGACTTACGACTGATACAGGTGAAAATTAAAATATTCTTTTAACCTAATTTTTATAGCACCATTATCTAAATTAAACAGCTCAATCAAGTATATTTATTTTACGGATGGTGACTTTAGATGTTTAAAAGTTAAGGCATCTCATCCTGCTAAAAAGAAGCGGAGTTCAATTCTGCCTCCTCTTGACCTCATTCCTGGAATCAGCTCGTTCTAATCAATGAAACTTTCTTTATTTTGTTTTTGTTTGAGGCTACTTCTTAGTTCTCCAGAGTACCAGGTTTAACCTCGGATTAAAGAAAAATAGGAATTTACTTTTTTCTTTCACCGCTGGGTCGCGCCACCTCCTTTCGGCCTTTCCGACTTCCTGCTTCTTTTTATCGAACATTCCGCGGATCCAAAGAAACAGAAGTTTTAACTTCCGCCAAACTCACCGTTGGCTTCGACTTCTTAATCACAGTCATTCCATTAAAATTTAAATCTCTTGATTTTTGTTCGCCGTCAGATGCATACACTTCTAGAGAGCCTCAGTAGGCAAAGGCTGTTATTACATAGAAACTTGGCTTTAAAAATAAATTCCTGAGGAAATCTTTAAGAGAGGGGCTTGGGACCACGCCAAATCCGCATTAACACGCGAAGTTTCCATTATGTTCCTCGAGAGTGGCTTGGCTGTAGTAATTTTTTTTCGTTCGCATTTGAGTATTTTTTAAAGAAATAGAATTGAGATTTATGAGCCACTGTCAAGATGCCGAGTCTTTTAAGCAGGTTGTTTCCGCTTAAGGAATGTGGAGACAATTTTAGCACATGATCTCGTAGGTGAGTGTGCGATATGTAACTTTGAAGAAATTAAACCGCAACTGGAGCCAGCTCACTGGATCATTTTCATATGATGATAAGAGTGAACAAAGCCGCTCCGGGCTATTGCTCATTCTGACTCAGTTCTCAGAACTTGATTAGGTTTCGTTAAGACTACCGAGTAAACAAATTAATAAAAATCTGAAATGTTACCAAAAATTTACTTTTCCATTAAATAGATTAGGTGAAAAACGTAGCACGAAAGAGCAGCGCGGCTGAAACTCGAGGAAAAACAGGTTTGAAAAATAGTTCCATGACTGGGACTTGAACCCAGGTCTCTCACTTTCCGGGCAGGTATTTTAACCCCTTGAACTACCATGTCACGTCTTCTCCACACTGTTAGAGTAGGCTGTCATATTTAGGTGGCTGCATGCCTTACTCAGAGAAGCATTCCCTCGATATTGTGGAATAAACGCGGCACTGTAGTTCAGTGGTTAGAATATCTGCCCAGAATATCTGGGTTCGAATCCCAGTCATGTCGCTTTTCTTCGCACCTGTGATTACTTAAAAATGGAAATATTTTTCTAAAGTTATTAAGTGATAACATTTAGTAATTGCATAAATAGATAAAAGATACATACATAATAGATAAAAGCTACATATATAATAGATAAAAGGCACATGTATAAAATACCATCTTATCAGTTAATCCTTTGGTGCATGTACTTTTTCATTAAGCATCACATAATATAATAAAATATCAAATCGATTTTGACATGAAATATAATTGCAACCTAAAATATGACCACTAAGTTAAGAAATGATCACTACGAAAGTTTCTTTGCTACAAAAATTATTTGTTTTATCATTTTTTTATGTTATGCATACTTCATTTTCGTTATCATATTAGGGAGCGAGAAAGGGATGGTGACTCCTTTTATTGTGGCTGTGAATCCATTGAATATCGCGGTGAAGGTCTGAAGTGTAATTTAAAGGCAGAATTATGCACAATAGCACAGGAAGTTGAAAAGATTTTCAGTCCATGAAATATTTATTAGGGCATGCGCATAAATTAGCAAACTATTGTTTTTAAGATCAAAGTACACACATCATTTAGCCCTTTAAAATTAACAACATGTAGATATGTTGTTAATTTTAAAGGGCTAATTGACATTTACAGCTTTATTTATCTATAACCTAAGTAAATTATTGTGGAGACTTGTCTCACGTTACTCAATGGCTACTATAAAACAACATTACTACAGACATTACATTAAATTTCAAACACTATTGAGTTACACACTGAAATTCCATGTGGAATATTGTAATAAAGTAAAATTTAGTATGTACACCACTATATTAATTTTAGTTGATTTATATTTGACATAATTAACAATAACTTTTTCACTTCGTCATTCTGACCCAATCCCGGAATAACGCAAAGTATTCTGTGGCCACCAAAGTTTCAAGCAGTCTGGTCAAGCATGTAAACATCTCCTTTGTCCACTTTTAAAGTAGTGCCAACGCCTAGCGTGACCGTTTGGCCAGGGAACAAGAACCAACCAAACAAGTCAGTCTCCCATAAACTTTCTCTTTCCCTTACTAAATCCTACCCTTCAGGACGAGCTCAAACTGTAGTTGGGTGTCTAAGAACTCAACTGTATTTCACCCCACTAACTTCTCAACACGAAGTTTAGTTCAGACCCAAACTAACAGCAGTTGTAGTCCACATTTTAGCGAATATTACCTTGTCTATGAATAATAGATGCTGCGCTGAGTATTATTTATCCGAAATGCACAAAGGAGCCCGCACAACAACCGGTGCCAGTTAGCATAAAACAATTTACGGAGGAGACTCCCCTTTGGAGATACTATTTCCTTAATTTAAATACAATGCGGTTTAATGTGAAAGCAAATATTTTTAAAGAGATCCCAATTCCCATGAACAAATTGATAAAAATCTGAAATTTTTCCAAAAATTTATCTTTTTCATTAAATGATAAACAATAACAGAAATATTTCGCCCCTATATTCACTCCCTAATTTACTCACTTTGTTACTAATGCGCTGTTTATGTACAGAATAAAATTAAAATGTGTGGAAATTTCTCCGTTTTTTATTGGGAGTATTCGGAAGCGATTTCGTCACTGAAACAAATAACTTAAATTGAACTAAAAGCGGAGCATGGATTTCCCGTCATTTGAAACATCTGTGTAGCATATTTGCAAAGTGTTTCGATAAAATCAACGATTAAGTTTATAACAGATAACATGTAAAAATGAAAACCCTTATCGGTCAATTTTTCTCGCCTAAATCCAGACCTACATCTTCTACATGATTACCTTCTGATGCTCGCATGTGAGAGTGGCTTTCTTTGAAAATGAGTGATTCTCTGTTCGCTGAGCAAACTTAACGCCAACCTGCAAACACGTACACACTTCCGGATTCCAAGTTTCCCAAATACTTCCGTAACTCTTCTGGTTCTTTATGCGATTATTTTTATTGGAGGACGTTCTTTTATGGATTTATCGGCTCTTCGGCCTACAATTTCCGCAATTCCAGTCTATACGATGAATATGAGTCGGTTGCATCTACATTCCGTTCGAAAAAAGTGGTCATCTCCAAGGTTAGTGACTTCCGTATTCATCGCAGTGAGATACGGCTGAAAACGGGCAATGTAATCGTTGCGAGAATCGCGTTTTGAAAGAAAAAAAAAATTCAACTGAAATATTGGCTCCGCTCCAGCTGTTTATAGAGGGGATTATGACAGCCAATGGGAATGAGCCATTTCAGTAATGTTGCCAAGACAACGCCGCGGAGAAGCCGATTCCCAGGTCGAGGGACCCAAGCCCTGGAAGAATTTCATTCCTCACCTCACACACCCGCTCAATGCGAGGCGATTCACACGTGTATTCAATAAGTTGTGGTCCAAGTCGTGTAAAATTCACTCGCCGTACTCCTCTCGCTCTATTGAAGAGATTGGCTGATAACACCGGAAAATGACCCAGCGATTCTGAGAGATTGGAGGTATTTGACAAGTGGGTGTCGCCTTCGATTAAAAAATGAAGCTGGATTGATGGGAAAAGAGACAATGAAGCACTGGTGATGGGTGAAAAGAACGTTTTTAATTGAAAAACCACAATGGATGGGATGATGGAGAAATGAATGGGCCGAATATATTAGGTTGGATTACACTGAAATCTCGTAGCAAAGTTAACAGAATGATGGGGTTGTATCAGGCGTATACAGGGAAACCGAACTGGAAAGAGATTCAGAACAAGTTAAAAGGCCCAAGATTTATAGGTAAAAATGATCATTCCTGCAAGATATATGTCAAGCCATCTAAAGAGGACTTTCGGGAATATTCTTTCGTAAACAGGACTGTAAATGAATGCAATGAATTACTGGAAGATTTTCTTAACCCCTTTCCAAGTACAAACAAAGAATTTCGACGAGGATTGGAAGGACATACTCAAAATAAGTTTCATTAATGTTACCACTATATTTATAACTTCACGATTTTCACGATAATTTGTTTGCTGAATGCATATCATGTTTTTATCTTATGGTCGTTTCTAGCTTTTGCCTTAAGACTTTCGTATTGAACTTCTTTATTGTAACTTCCGTATTGTAAGTTCTGAAGTATTGTTGGGCATAATGGGTGCTGTGGACCTCCGCGTATGCATTGGATGTTTTTAGATGTATGTTATTCTTCTTTTTTTATGTATATGCGACGTTGCCACTGGACAGTTATCCATTTGTAACGTGCATACATTATAATAACAATAATATTTTTGGATGCTTTACCAGGTGGGGTGAGTTATTAAAAAGCAAGGTCGGTGGAGTTAAAAAGAATTTCAAGGTACTTAACTACCGGGAGTTACAAGACGTGTGTATGCAATAAAACTACTAAATACTTCCTGCTAAGTGTATTAATAATAATAACTTCTTTCATGTAAAAATATTTAATAATTATTTTAAAATTGTTATGATTAGGAAAGGTAAATAACACAGCACGGAAGAACCGTGCAGCAGAATCCAGTTGAACATTATTATTGGACAAACAGTCATTCAGTAACCAGAAGAGCCCGATCAGCCGGGAATCGAACCCTGGAACTAAGGTTTGAAACGGTAACCACTGATCAACCTCGTACGGTATGTTTTTTAAGAGGTGACGAAATTTTAGATCGGATGTCTAATTAATGTTTGTATGCCAAATAAACGATATCAATTTTTCAAGTCCGCTTCCAACAGAAATACTTGGCAATGGTCTAGCAATGAAAGACGCAATGAAATATTTTTAACGCAATAAGTTAATTTATTTCAATATGCAGTTTCAAAATTGTCGTCCTTAAAGTTATTAAGTATTTCCATGTGTTCATTCTTGCCTTAAGAGCGAGCTATTCCGCCTGGATTTAAATCGTGCTGCCGTCTCCTTAACAGCTGCCTGCCCCGCGATTGGACGACGAAAATCAATATCTCTTGAGCTGAAGGATATCCTAATAAACTACGCTCAGCACTACCAACAAATAACGCGAGCTCTTTCTAAATCTATCGCCCCAACGCATTATTTGTGCGATCTGCAATCCGAATGAAGTTCTCACTCTTTGTTGGCTATGTCATCCGCATTAAAACACATTCTAAGAAAAAGATTATGAAAAGTACGGCCTTCCATGATAGAATTTATACATTCTAAGAAGTTATTCTAAATCCGTCCCAGATTACAGATATCCTAATGAAGGCTAAATTTGTTTCCACGACGATGTCTTAATATTCTTTTGTTAAATAATAATAAATAGCTCCATTTAGTTATGAGTTATGACTGAAGATTTAATTTCCGCCATCTTATTGCAGGAGTTACACCGATAATAAAAACAGGTATAAAATAGTTATTAACTCCCTGAAGTGGGTGGGTACATCTAGACATAATATGTATTAAAATTCAAATTAAAACAATAACTTTTAGCTCATTTAGACGAATAATACCACGCATGCATTGTTTTAACCTGCTCAGTCTTCGATGTATGTTGATATTCACATCAGACGCATGATAAATGTTTTTCAAGTAATATACCAAGGAGCCGTTTATTTTAGAATGAAGAATTAGAAATTTATGGATATAAGGTTAATATTTGTGCATTAAAAACTAATTGAGAATGAAGATATGCTAATGCTTGTTTGCATTTTGTTCATTCATATGAAACTGCGAATGGGACATTTTGATTCCGATATCAAAACCTACGAAATGTTTCCCTAATGCTACAGTAATCCATCGAAAATTATCACCAAAATGTTTTCTTTTTACTCATAATATAAATCAAACGTAACCTCTCACAATAAATTGCGTTTTGACAGTTTTATCACTAAAAACTGCTGTCATCTAGAAAAATTATAATGCAAGTGGTGCATGAATCAGGAAGGAGAACTCTGGCCCCGCATCACATCGAAGTTTATCTGCCATATTATTCTTGCAGTTAAACACCGTAAAAATAAGAACACAGGGGTATAAGTCCTATGAATCACCTACTAATGCGCTTACAGTTGCTTAATAAATGCAATATCCCAAAACTTTAGAAAAGTATAAGATTTTCAGGGGGGGGGCAATAAAACATGTGGGTCGTAGCTTACGCTCTAGGAAGGCGCCACAAATCTGGGCACTCAACCTACTTTATTTTGTCTCCCGAGCGTGACTTTGGAAAAAAATGACTCGAACAAGCGGAGAGTTATAAAGAAAAAACCGTAATTCTCGTGTTTTGGACAGTCTTTCGTTCCTTTGATATACGCGATCCCTCTATACAGGGAATTAAACTAGCCGTACTTCAATGCATTTCCCCTCCAATATTTTGCGTAGCAGTTCCCACAAATCCCCTAAATGGTAATCCCAGTCTCCAAACTCTCATACCTTAATCCGCGCTATTTGTAGTCTCTAAAGAGAAATCCATTACAAAGGTGCGGCGTGTTCCTAAAGATTACGCATTATCTATTATAATATTCAACGAAGTATATGCTACTGTTGCCGAATTTGTTTTTTGCCCGAGAATATTCCTCACTCTGCGAAATGTGAATTGACTTTTACGCAGACGACGAAGTGAGAAATAAAAATGGAAGTATCCTTTAATAAAATTTTCGTCGTCGCTTTATCGGTGATATCGATGACAGTTGTCCCAGTAATTACCGAGGAAAGTAAGTATTATCCAACAAACATTAAAATGAATTAAATAGTACAGAAATTTTCGAAACCAAAACGCAAGAGCATAGCAAGAACAATACGAGTTTTACCCGTAGAATAAATCAAGTGAAGTACGACTCAATTCTTTTTTATGTATTTTAATGAATAAAATAATAAAGTCTTGCGCAATGAAGAATAGAGAAACGCTTATTATCTTCTGGAAACTTATTACTGTCTCCTGGGGTCGAACCCGCAACGTTCTAAAGATTACAATGGTTCCCTTTTGATTTGTACAATGTGGAAAACTAACAGTTTGATACGAAGCGGTAATTTCGCTATATAAAGGAGAAATTACATCATGTCAGATAAATAATCAAAGGCTTTCTTTTGGAGCCAATTTCTGTGATAAGGAATGAAAGAGACGCTCGAGACTTATATGAGGAATTCTTACTGACTACACTGTATTTAAAACTTCCTCTTTCAGTATTTTGCATTAATTCTAATAGTTCAGATATATAACGTATATTAAGGTAAGCTAAAATATAAAAGACCATCATCTAACAAATTCTGCAGCAAATGGAAGAAAATATAAAACTAAGAGTAAAAACTCTCTATAATTATTAACCTCGCTGGTACGATAAGACTGTGAATTAAATTCAAGACAGTTTTAGAATTTGATTAAATGTTAATTAGACCTAGGAATATTACTCTATTAATTAGGATATTGTAATGACGGTACCGAAAAATTTTAAATTTTTGCTGATCACTAAAAATCCAAAAGTGGAAATAAGAAAAATATACCGTGCGTCATCAAAATGAAAGTGATCGAAAGCACCAAAAAAATTGATGGCAAATTGATTCCAAGAACTGATTTGAGAAATGATTAAACGAACCGATTAAATATCCGTAAAGAATTTCTAGTGGTAAACATGTTCTGAAGTCTGCAGACAGAGCCGATAATAAGACTTTTCACACCATTTTTTACATCCGAAATTCCGATCGTACTCCATAGCCTTCGTAGGTACAAATCCATTAATCCGAAGGGGTGATTAAATTGGTGCTCCCGACTAAGATCGAGTGGAATTCTAAGATTTAAGAAGAACTCTCGCGAGAAGAAAAGTAGGAAAAAGTTAATTTCTGTGCTCCATCAAAAACATTCCCTTCAAATTTTTCCTCTCCTAAATATACTTCCTCTTAATCCCAACTTAGTTCCATCTTAATCCAACTTAATTCCGCCTTCTACTGTCGACCGTGATTTCTTCTATTACTTAGCCACGCTCCTTAAATGTGACGCTAAAAGTACCTCCAACTTTCTGTAACATTTTCTCTTTCATAATCCCATGGCTTCAAACCGTAAACTTTTTCGTTTCTGTGTTTGCTTCGGTTCAATGAAATTTCGGCTCACTTCCGGTTTATTTACGCCAAAGTCAAACAGTATCAAACCGATTCTCTTTCTGACTGTTTAAATACTCCTCTGAATGATAATATAATACGTCGAGCATTTTAATTTAATTGATTAAATTACAGAATAAACCTTGCGATGTCAAAGACGTAACGATCAAAATATTGGGACAGAAAAATGTAAATGTCGAGCATTCATTTTAGTTAGTTCATTGCCACTATTAGACGTATTTAGTAAAACTTCCTTATGTTAGATGCTCAGAAGTCACCAAAACTTAAAAAGTCCAAAAGTCATCACATACCTGAATAATTGATAGCATTTGAAGTTTTGGTGACTCTTGATCAATTTTTCCATCAGCGGTGTGTCTCACTTGATTTATGTTAGATGTTTATAGTAAAACTTCATTTACATCGAAATCAAATAAAAATGTTGGAAACAGAACAGAATAAATAACGGTTATTGGTTTTGGTTCGTGCTGAAGAATTTCAATACTTAGGTTTGGATTTTACCGAGTTAATAATAACTATTTTCGATTCCTGTTTGGTTTCGGTTCCTGTATGCCCTGCATGACCCTGAGAATGTATTTTTTTTTCTTTCTGTTTTAACAAGCGTACGTACTTTATGCATAATAATTGAATCATCTTCTATCGGATGTCTAAATAACCTGTTTGTGTGACCACTCCTACAAACTTCCCTATCCAACAGATAGTTCATTTTTCTAATGAAGAAAGACGCTTCATTTTCCCAAAGTAACGAAGTAATTTTTCGTGCGTGGTAGATACGACAGTTTCTGTTTCACTTTAACCTGCCCTTTCAGTTAATTTCATTCCGTATCAAACTCAGTTATGAAACATTAAATATTTATCTGTTTCAACATGAAACATTTATCTGTAATTACCTCTAGTCTGCAATTTATCAATTTATAAGAAAAACCGTTACCTATTTTGAGAATCTGTGCAAATGCAGTTAAAAGAGAGAAATTATTATCGATTGAGCTCAAAATTTGGGCACGCCCGTATCTTTCGCTATGGCCAAATGTAAGTTTGAATTTGTAGTATCACCAATTCTGACCATTTTCTTCGTGTGCAACTGTCCTTATTCCGTTTTGGAGATAATTCTGACATTCCCTTAGACGATATACGAATTTCAACCAAAAGAATTAATCACGACGACGAATCAATCGATCAAATCGATTATGATGTATATTATTAACAACTGAATATATCCTTTAACCGCTATTAGCAGATACCAAGTCATTATTCATATTAACTAAATGTTGTCTGTCTTGTATTTTTACATACTTGCACTGATGCCAATATCAATTTTCTCTGGGCGATGTCTTATTTCATCGCTAGAGTTTAATCAGAGTATTGTACTATCTCCAACTAAACACATATATACATGTTACCTTCATTTTCTATAAAATTTCTTATAGCAGAATGTTTTTAAATAACCAATCGTCCAATTAATTCCATCTAGTACATATTTAACCTCCGGAAGCATATCAATCTACCACGGGTCTGCAAGGCTTATTGATTACAAAAGTTTTCCTCTGCCACATGGAGTACTATTGCCTATATTTTCTTGTTAAAGAAAGACCGATACTTAGTTTTAAGTTTTGAATCGTACTGGCCTAGTAGCAAAGTTATCCCGAGAAGCGTTCACGCACCAGTTACCTCGGAACTCATCTTAACTAACAGGAAGTGCATCTGGAGATTGAATGGAGACTTACAATGCTGACACGTGTTTTTAGGGTAAAAAATTAATTCCTAGAATGATAAAACACGTAAGATACGTTCCAACTTTGGAAGACTCGGCGTCTCATTCTAAAAAAAAACATTCGTTCTAATTTCTTCCGCAGGGAGGCGCTCTTCTTCGATGAGGTAGATGGAGTTACTGATGCCACGAAAAGTCAATCCGAGACTAAGCTTTCCAGAACTGGATTCATCTTGCTAGTGAGGAAGTAACCTGTGCAGATTGGTCCCTTCAAATAATATTTCTGGTAAAAAATCAATGTTGTCGCCGTTAAAAGCTTGAGCTGCTCTTACTTCTGAAACTTTATCGTTGGAGAGCTGAAGAAAGTTAAAATGAAAGGATTTCTCAGAGAGACTTGAGCCAATCGTCTTTCATCAAAGAGCTAAAGTGATAATATGTGGAATCAATATCAGTAATGAATTGGATCGAAAAAGAGAAATTCATTTCTAAAAGACGCCAGTTGTATACGGACGTGGAATAAAAAATGGATAGGAAAAGATTTTGACCGTTAAAGCGTTAGAAAGAAATTGAGCCAATGAATAAATAATGCGATAAAACATCCAGTACGAAGAAACGTGAAAATAAAGCCATAAAGTACCTTCATTTAAAATTCCTTTTAAATTTTACTTCTCGTGGTTCCTTATCAAAGTAGAAACTCAAGCAATTGCCATTTATATTTAAAACAATTTTAGGGAACCATTACTAAAATTGGCACAGTATGAAGTTATTAAAAAACCAATATCTTAATAAAAATATCTATAACATAAGATACATTAAAATTTAACTGAACTGCGCCGTAATTTATGTGGTATTTATGTTTTAATGTTAATGATATATGAGATATGATATGAATGTATATGATATGAGTGTATTATGTTATATGAAAACAGCATTTTGATGCATTGGTAGAGATATCTCTAAATATTTTTTTACTAGTATTCCCTTTACCATATCTTGTAGGAAAAATCAAAATCAAGATAAACATATATTTAAATAATCATGTCTCACGGGTTCCTCATTCAATCTAGCATACCGATCTTAATATATTATGACCGGCACAAATATGCCGGTCATAATATCTTAAGGTCAATATAAAGGTGAAGCAAAGGTAAAATAGAACAAAAGAGCAACGAAAACTTGGAACGGTCACTCGTCTCTTGAAAACCTCGTCTCTTAAACATAACTATAACAATAGGAACTTTCAAATGGTGTATCGACTGTACGTTTCTGCGCCTTATTCAAGTGCTGATGTTCTTGAAATCACAAATATTTAACCACGGACTGATGCGAGAAACTTCAAAAATCTCAGAACCTACATTGTTTGAAATAAAAAATTAATTTATAATGATATAAAGTATTTTAAAGATAAAAATACATAGCGGTCCCCAGATATTGATTGATTCATCATCCGTCCAATGGTAAACGTAAGAATTTATGAGTGGGAATAAGGGCAAAACTTTCAAATAATAACGTTCATCGCACTAGTCGAGGAGGTGTGATCACATAACGAAAAGAGATGTTCGGTCTTAACGTTAGAAAATTAACGGCCCCAAACTTTTCACCCTAGTACGATAGTTAATTAAATTTCATATTTACTGGAAGGCAAGAGCCGTTCGCAGACCATAACATCGCGGTAATGCCCAAAGTCAACAGATGAGGTAAACTTCGTTCTAGGTCAGTGTGCCTCAAGTAACAGTTAGGATAATCCCGACAGCAATCGTATAAGAGAAAATTCGTTGTCCAACACATATCGGGATCGAAAACTACTTGAATGAGAAACTACTTTACACCATGCTCGGGGAGCATGACATTCCGCGCGAGAGCGCATCCGCAGCAAAAGCAATAACACGCCGAACATCACAAGTTTCGCGGAAAATCGCTGTTGAGGGGGAAACGAAAGAAATTCCCCCCACAAAGATGCGAAGATCGGCTTCCGATTCCCGAAAATGTGCGAATTCTAGATGTTTAATCGGATTATACCTAACAGAAAAATAAAACTCAACTTTCTCCCGGATTCTTCTCGCCTCTTATTTTCCCTTTTCACCCGTTCCGCGCATATTTCCTGCGAATTCTTTCCTTAACCTCTCCCAGCCTCACCTCCCGGCTCCCGCCGCGCTCGATCCACGGATGAATCAGGAAGAACGTTGCCATTGTCACGCGAAATGGAATGGTAAATGCCTCTGTGGCAGGGGCACCATCCGAAATTTAAATGCGCCGAGGACAAAAGGATGGATATGATTCTTTCCACATTCGCGCGCGGGGCCTATTTATTTTCCGCCCCGAGGGAGGCTGTTCTATTGATAAAAATGTAGCGGAGCGATAGGAAATTGCGAAACTCTGATAAATATTAAAACTCGGCCCCCGGCGCGGAGATTTAACAACGGAGACTCGGTGAATGCATTCTCATCCGTTCCGAGTTTTCGGAGCCTCACCTCCATTTGAATCGGAAAAGTTCCGCATGGCGGTGGAAGTCGGGAAATATGCCATAAAGTCTCTCGCGGATGAGTGGATCTCTATGAGGAATCCTTACGGCAAAGTAAGTTATAATACGGGTCGAAGATCGAATCCCCTTGCTATGAAGACGGAGTTTTATATCGCGGAAACAGTGGTACTTGAGTTAAGTGATATAAAATGCTGTTCGTAGAGACGTCTCGGGCATTATCAGTGCTGGAAAACGTTTCGTGTGACGCAACGAAACGACCGAATAGCAGAATAATTCGGACAAATAGATGAGTAGAGAATGTCTTCCATTCCCTGGAACGAACTCGGATCTACCAGGGTTCCCAGATAGCCAAGTGGGCAACGCGTTCGACTTTGGTGAAAGCGGTCCCATGTTCGATTCCCAGTGGGGGCTCATGTGCGAAATGACCAAAGCAGTCGAAGCACTTTTAACAATACTATTACTACTCTGATATACCAAACCATTAAGCTACCACGACAGAACAACCCATCTTTATATTTTTAAAGCTATTAATCCTTCTGCAGAAATCATAACGGTTCGTCATAGCTATTCTATTGAGGTAGCTTGGTGGTTACAGCAACCGACGTGCAATTGGGAGATCCGGGAACGGCAGACTATTATCTAAATAAGTTCATATAAAACATGAATTTTTCAACATCTAATTAAAATAATTCCGAGTTAATGCAACGATTTATTGCTACATCATATGGCTGACAGCTTTTAGTAGAAGAAGTTCAGTATTTTATTAGACTTAAGAAATCATTTATTATAGTATAATTCAAGAGAAATTAATTAATCTCGATTAATAATTTTAAGGTACTTAAATAGTGTGCGTGATCCGAATGATAACTTTGTATCTCGTATCCTTAGGAAATTAAGAAAGTAATTTCATTTAGACCAGGTTAACTTATTTTCACTCCATAGAATAAAAAACATACGATGAGTTTAGTAAGACTGTGTCGTGTAACTCTTGATAGGGGAATTAAGGCGTCGTAGTTATATTGTTCAGTCTGTTACAGGAAGCATTAGTACGCCATTACTGAACGAAATAGCATTTCAGATATCGCTGTTTTTCACCTCAATTCTCATGATAACTTTAGTTTCTAGTTTTTGTTTCCTTCGATAAAAGCAATTTCCAATGTTACTTTACGCGTTACGTAACCTTACTCTAACTTAATTTTAATGTAATGTTACGATACTTTTTGCTTTTATCAGATCGTTTAACAGTTTTAAATATTTGCAAGGGTTTTTGATTCCATACATTGTATTTTTAAAATTTTTATTTTGCAATTGATTTTGGTTTCAACAAGCATAACCCTAAATATATACGAGTAAACGTTTAATTTCGAGTTTTATATTTTAGTTGACGTATTTTTCCCATATTATATATTTCAAGCCTCTAAGACACTCAAAAGAATCATTCTTTCTTCCCAATTTATGATTCCAAATAAACATTAACGTTTTCCTTGACCTCTGCAACTTTGAATTACAGAGAATTTATTAGCCGACGTTAAAGAGCTTAAGTATTAAATATAACAGTATTGCAAATCTTTTGCCAATAATCTGCCGCATTCATAACCCTATAAAACAATCCAAAGGAAGAATGGACTTGAAAAAAGTCTGACGGGACCGGGAATCGAACCCGGGTCTCCCAATTGCCGGCAATTGGGAGATTTTTATCGAACTAAATAATAATTAATTAATCTAATAGCTAAAGTTTGGATACAATTGTGGCAACCATGTAAAACATTGTAAATTTCATGAACATGTTTAACCATGATGATGTTGCAACAACTATGCTTTAATGGAATATCTCACGGAAATTTAAAAAATCCCTATAACAACTATAAAAGCTAGACTCTTACGGACGAATGAAGATTTGGCGCATCGTGAAAGCCGCCCCTTAGAATCAAAAGGTTGCGCATTTCTGTTCTTAGAGAACATGGGCACCACTAGCATACGCTAAACCATCGCGCTCCGCCCACAATCCCTTCAAAGATCCCATAACGTTAGATTAGTTATTCATTAAAACTCCCTCGTGGCGTCCAATCCCTTCCGCTTGTGATTTTATCCCATCCGTCCCACCGCAACACTTTGCACCGATGGCTCCTGACCTCTATCCAAACACGACTTCGGTGCAATATAGCACTTGCCAAGGCCATGGGGCGCGCAAGAACAAAACACAGTGTGCCGTCAAATAGCCGGGTGTGGGGTTAAGTAAGACGTATGTACCAGGAAACTCTCTTCTCGTCCTCGTCCGTCTTCCTCTTATTTTTCCACTACCATTTTTTCCTTCCGTTGCGACACGTCTGTATCTTTGGTCTTACTTCCTCGCTGCCGTCACCTACTTCAGACGTGTTTCCCAAAGGGGCAGCGCGGGTTTTTTTTCCTTTGATTACTCGCGCGAGAGAAGAGGATGGTTTCGATCCCCGCTTCTTCGATTTTGGAGGGAAAATGGAGGCTCGTGTGTGGATAGAGCATGAGTAAATATTGGAAGAAGAAGCTTAACTGATTTAGAAATAGCTTACTTTCTTCCATGCTATATTAGTAGAGCGGGCTTTATAAGTATTTATCCGTCAACGTGCTCCTTTTGCAATGCTGAACTAAGGCAAAGTGGCCAACTGAATACCTAACACTTTCTAGAATACAGATTAATACATACACAATTACAACATGAACATAAGTATGGAGAAAAATAATGCATACGATACAAAATAAAGATTGAGTCGTACAAACACACGCTAGATGATGCTTATCATGTTGGAATTGCTGCACAATTAACACTTGCGCAATAACTCTATCTAAATTACAGATTAAATAAGGACTACAAGCGATTTACTTGTTCATTTATATTATAAGATTAATATGTTACGTAAATTACGCTTTTATTTTACCAAAAGCTATTGCAAAAATACCTATTTACAAGTGACAGGTGAATTCAATTTTAATGCTAAACGATTATCTCTTTAAAAACACACGGTACTTGACATTATCAGCTATATTCTGAGAATATAAAGAGTTATAATTATTATTTATTGTAAATAAAGACTTTAAATTAAGAAATTAACAAAGAAAGGATATAATAGTATCCGAAACAATAATAAATTAAACACAAAATTTTTGGTTCTGCCGTCCGTTATTTATTTTTATTAATATTTTCTGACAGCGGATGAGTGGATCTCTATGAGGAATCCTTACGGCAAAGTAAGTTATAATACGGGTCGAAGATCGAATCCCCTTGCTATGAAGACGGAGTTTTATATCGCGGAAACAGTGGTACTTGAGTTAAGTGATATAAAATGCTGTTCGTAGAGACGTCTCGGGCATTATCAGTGCTGGAAAACGTTTCGTGTGACGCAACGAAACGACCGAATAGCAGAATAATTCGGACAAATAGATGAGTAGAGAATGTCTTCCATTCCCTGGAACGAACTCGGATCTACCAGGGTTCCCAGATAGCCAAGTGGGCAACGCGTTCGACTTTGGTGAAAGCGGTCCCATGTTCGATTCCCAGTGGGGGCTCATGTGCGAAATGACCAAAGCAGTCGAAGCACTTTTAACAATACTATTACTACTCTGATATACCAAACCATTAAGCTACCACGACAGAACAACCCATCTTTATATTTTTAAAGCTATTAATCCTTCTGCAGAAATCATAACGGTTCGTCATAGCTATTCTATTGAGGTAGCTTGGTGGTTACAGCAACCGACGTGCAATTGGGAGATCCGGGAACGGCAGACTATTATCTAAATAAGTTCATATAAAACATGAATTTTTCAACATCTAATTAAAATAATTCCGAGTTAATGCAACGATTTATTGCTACATCATATGGCTGACAGCTTTTAGTAGAAGAAGTTCAGTATTTTATTAGACTTAAGAAATCATTTATTATAGTATAATTCAAGAGAAATTAATTAATCTCGATTAATAATTTTAAGGTACTTAAATAGTGTGCGTGATCCGAATGATAACTTTGTATCTCGTATCCTTAGGA
Source organism: Ladona fulva (assembly GCA_000376725.2). Lineage (NCBI taxonomy): Eukaryota > Metazoa > Arthropoda > Insecta > Odonata > Libellulidae > Ladona > Ladona fulva. Next base: position 1,094,645 of record KZ308200.1, on the reverse strand, counting down.
AATTAAGAAAGTAATTTCATTTAGACCAGATTAACTTATTTTCACTCCATAGAATAAAAAACATACGATGAGTTTAGTAAGACTGTGTCGTGTAACTCTTGATAGGGGAATTAAGGCGTCGTAGTTATATTGTTCAGTCTGTTACAGGAAGCATTAGTACGCCATTACTGAACGAAATAGCATTTCAGATATCGCTGTTTTTCACCTCAATTCTCATGATAACTTTAGTTTCTAGTTTTTGTTTCCTTCGATAAAAGCAATTTCCAATGTTACTTTACGCGTTACGTAACCTTACTCTAACTTAATTTTAATGTAATGTTACGATACTTTTTGCTTTTATCAGATCGTTTAACAGTTTTAAATATTTGCAAGGGTTTTTGATTCCATACATTGTATTTTTAAAATTTTTATTTTGCAATTGATTTTGGTTTCAACAAGCATAACCCTAAATATATACGAGTAAANTACTTCGGCCTATCCATCAATTAGCGTAAAATAGATGCGAGGACAAGTCAAATTTCAGGGACTCATTCTTTCCGCGAACAATAAGCGATAACAATAAGCTATAAGCAATACGAGGTAACTCGAATATTTAATGCTTAGGCCAAACGCTGAAAGGCGGATTGCAGGGTATTTATTTAGATTTAGATGTATATTTTTACTATATTCTATAACTAATATTCTTATATTATTACTTTAATTAAAATAACTGAAAGGCTTGGAAATAGGAGAGAAATGGAGCTTGAATTGCGCACAACAGAAACATAAATTTTGTTTTGCCACTTACAATATGCGCAAATTTATTTCATTCGAAATAATTTTATGTAAGGTCTAGTATTATAAGATATAAGGAAGTAAATTTACAACGCAAAACGAATAATTATTTTCTACAACTAAAATTTTAGATATAACATCATGAAGCAAAAACATTTTTAGATTAAAATTGAGGATACTGACTCCAAGAAATGGATTTCATTCATTCTACAAAAGAGGATGATTCTGGGAAATTCATCTCCTTTGGATTGAAGAAGCTGAGATTTTAGGAATTTCAATTCAAGAAATTAAAATTGGAAATAGATTCCTTGGCTAGGTCATGAATTTGGACTTAGGGGAGGATTGGAAATGGATAGGAATTCGGGTCAAGATAAAAAAGGCATTCGCCATATTAACGGAAGAGGTCGCGTTTATCGAAGAAAAGTAGAGTGCTCGTACTTTAAATATTCACATAAATTAGTTCTTGGGAATTCACGTTTTTCAGTATTAACATCGATAGCAATGTTTCATGAATCTGAAGAACGATAATTAAGGATTGAATCTCAAGAAAACTTGGTAATCTGAAATTCTACGTGTCAATTGTTTCTATTTACACTGAAAACTGGAACGTAGTATCTAATGATAATCTCGAGGGCAGTATCCCTTAATGAATTCTTGAATACGGCATCTTAAATACAATATATAGAGTACAGTACAGGTTATCACGTTTTTAGCAATTATACAGTGATGCCTTGGTTAATGACGGTCTTAGTTAAAGACGTATTTGGTTAACAACGAATAGCTGTGATAAAAAAAATGTCTCGGGTAACGACGCAGGCTTTGGTTAACGACGCCTTCTGGTGAAAATTGACCATTCTTTCTTCTTTTTCTGGTGAAAATTGACTTCTTTTACGACTATTCAGTTTATTAATTCGTTGCAACTATAATAGAATAAATTATATGTACTTTATATTAATGACTTTTAATTAGTTTTATCTGCATATTTGACATGCAGTGTGGTTCTGGAAAATCGCGCCTTGGATAACGACGATTTCGGCTAACAACGATTTCGGTTAACGACGAAAATCTTGGATCGGATTACCGTCGTTAACCAAGGTACCACTGTACTATGAACTCTCAACTTGAAGTGGAATCGGAGAGTAAGAGCCATTTCAGTTTCTTCCGTTGCTATCATTTACAACAACCATTATCATAGACAACTTACAAATCTTAATGAATATTTTTAATTATTTCTTTGAAATTTAAAATTGAGAGCAAATTTTCTTTTATTTACATGCATAAATAATGAAGTATAAATTACCTCATTTTTAAGAAATAGAATCCTAAAATTAAGGATATAGCTTAATGCGAAATATACAACGAATTAAATAACTATCGAAATAAATCTTGTATTTTACTTGGTAGTCCATTTACGTGTCCCAAAAGCAAACCTTTTCCGCTGGCAAAGTCCTATGAAGAAGAAAACGAACCCTTCAAATCAAACATTATGCCTTTCATTTTGTTTCCATTCGCGAGTAATTTCCTGTTTTACACATAAATGTAGCATTATATTTATTTCCATAATCATACATTTCAGCTTAGGAAGAATTCCATATAGCCAAAATGCACCGATATTTTCCAAGTAAATACGTCAGATGACGCTAGTGCATTAAATTCTTCTGAAATTCCAACTAAAATTATATTAAAATTTAAATTGATAACCTTCCTTTAATATTTCAAAGAAATGGTTATATAAACTGTTAGAAATATAAAATATCATTTTGGCATTCATAGTGAACGTGGAAATTTTAATTTGATGCAGCAGAGAAATATGAAGAACCCCAAGGTTATATTTGAGTTGGAAGATAAGGTCGACGCCTCATAACATACCACCAAACTATATATTTAAATCTCTTGATGTCTGTACACCCACTCTTCACAATGTTGGTAGATTTTTACTGTAATTATCGTTAACGTGTTTACTAACTACTAATTATTCTCGCACATGCAGTGGAAAGAAATAGAACGTGAAAGTTTATTTCACCGAACTTTGTGTTTAAATCGAACAGTTATACCTCACACCAGTACGACAAAATATTAATGAATTTAGAAAATTATGCAGAAAAGCTCCACATCAAACTTTCGGCGTATCGTCAAAAACTTTCCACATCCAGTGAGTAGGTAAAATGTTGCATTTTCCACCGTTCATAAATGAGTCATTCAAATGTGTTAATGAGGAAAATTTGGAATTGAAAGGGAATTTACACGAATTCATTTCGGGACTGTATGGAATGTTTAACTCCAAATACCCTCACTGAACTAACCGACGTAAAATATTACCGAAAAAACATTTATGGCAGGAACATTGTTTGATCATTTCTGGAATATTTCCAACTTAATTATATAAACCATTGAAAATGCATTTCCACTGCATTATCATTTCATTGCGCTTAATATAATTTTCCTCGGATGAACGATCTTCATGATTTAACGATGTTTAATACCGTTTTCGAGAAATGAATAATTTCGCATGAGCGATTCATTACCAACTTGACGCATATTTCCACTGATGGGGTTTCCTTTTGTCTGTCAAGGGTCAACGATTTTCACATCACACATAACTATGGAAATCAAGGAAGTAACATTTTTTAAATGAAAACTTAATCGGTGAATTTATTTACAGACAAATAATGAAATCAACTTGTCGATGAGAACGTTTTGCCAAATCAGAATAAAATAGTAAAAATTTGTTAATATGAATTAGGTTTACTTATTTAGTATTTAAAAAATATCTCATTCCCAAGCGTTGAATATATTGCTGTATATTTTCCGATTCACAATCAAGAGATTACAGTGTTGTGATCAATGTATTTTCTCTGGGTTATTTCCTACCAATATCACAGAATGATTTCATTAAATTTTTGATTTGTGGAATATGCTTACGAATATACATTTAAAAAAATTTCGTTCTACTCCATTAATCATCTTTATCTTGAAAAAATAACTTTAAGTTGATTGTCTTATATGACAAAGTTCACGAATACTTCACTCAAAAGAAATAAACGAACTATTTATTTATTTTATTCTTCCTTTTCCATAACTTAATGGGCGACATTCACAAAGAAATAGAGGGTAAAAGTCTTAAGTGGGAGTACAGTGCATAAGTGCATCCTAAAATTATAAAAATAGTAAAATTTCCTGAATTTATCAAATAATTTAATAAAGATCATCAAATGAATGAATGG
>KZ308200.1:1047310-1090593 GCA_000376725.2 Ladona fulva | reverse complement strand
TATATATATATATATATATATTACAAATGAAAGAAACGGTATGCATAAATCAACGATACAGTGTAAGAAAAAACTGAAAAGGAGAACTCTAACGTGGCCGGGACTCTAACCCTTGAATAATTTCGAACTTGAAGGACAGTTGCTCTACCCAATTAAGTTACCACGACAGATTAATGTCTCCTTCGATTTCTGTGACTTTGCTGGGACTAACTAGACGAGGTAAGTTAAAAACAGAAAGAGGAAATTCAGTTTTAGAAAAGATGAAATCAGGAATCTTTGAAAGTACTTGGAGAATCCCACGACTAACCAATGGACGAACATACAACTGAATGGAATGGGAGAGAGGAGATCTCTTGTCCATCACTGACTTAGTTCTGATACCTCCGTATTCTTCCATGTAATCCAGCGAACTGTTTACTTATTTATTTATTTAAATTCACGCTGCGATTTGGTATTCTGTCCAGGAGGCAGCGATGGAGGGGAGCACAGCATATTAAGCATAGGATTGCTAGGCATTCGCCCAATTTTATCATGAAGTTTCCACAAATTTAGCCTCCTTATCTCTAATTTTCTTTCTTTTATACCTCCGACAGAAAAATATATATAAACTTTCCATCAAAATATACTAATGAAACCATTATCGGCATAATTAATATTATAACCATATTTAGGAAGCTAAATCGATTCCTCTATAGGCCATCTTACCAAACTTTTCCAATCAATCTCCACAATTTTTCCCTCCTTTTTATTATCTCTGTCCCTCTCTTTATGTATTCAACTCACAAATGTCTCTCCCTGTAAATTTACTCCTATAATTCTAATATAAAAGGGACTCTAGTATGAAAGAAGCGATGCTTCTTTATAATGTCCCTTTCCCTCGAATTGCTTGCAGCGCAGTGCTTTATGAAGGTCAGATTTACGGGCCACTGAAGGAATGAATGCTCATTTATCTCTCGAAAATGGGCGGTGCAATTATTTGAATGTGGGTGTGAAATAGTCTGGCGCTCTTCTACGGTACATAGGGGCTTATCGATACTGCGAAGATTTTTGTATGAATGCAGAAATCCTACTCACGGAATATTTCGAGGTAATTTTACCAATTTTGATCTGTTCCGCAAGAATTTTCATCCCTATTGTGTAGTAAAATTCACATTGGCTATGTTTTTGGAAGAGCTCCATGTATGAAGGGAAAGAGAGTTTTTCCACAGGATTTTAATACAGACACGACCAGGTTTCAGTGGATGGCCGCCATCTTAAGGTAACACGGCAAAAACCATTAACATATTTAAACCCATGGATGAGTGGCGGAAAGATTGGCAGTTAGGGAAAGAAATTGTGTGAGGAAGAAGGGCAGAGAGAAAAACTAAAGGAGTTGGGGAGCGGAATTGTAGGTAGAGGAACATTATCAGTGGGTGGTAGGATGCATTTAATCCGTAGGGAGTGCGTAGTTATTATTTTCGTTCCCATTACATCTATTGTATTGGTATATGGGATACGATCATGAGGTCTAACTTTCTGTAAAGATTACTCATAATTCATATAAATATATGAATCTGAATAAATTACTCCTTAATCTAAAGAAACTCACCTGAGAATCCACGTTAAAATTCATACATATTTGGGCCGTGGTGGTTTAGCTATCACCGATATAATAACGGTAATAAGTTGAGTAACTAAAAGATGGAAATCACCAAATAACTTGGTTTTTTGTGTTCCTCTTTGGTTTTATTTACAACAAAATTCGTTAAATAACTCTTCGAAAACGTTTTTAAAATTTAAATATGAACAGACAGAGTTCATTGGACAAATTGTATCTAATCAACGAGATTTATCATTTAAATTTGAATAATTGTCGGCAGCGGCGGTAGCGTGTCAGCGCTCCAACCGACGGGTTCCGGGTTCGAATCCTGTCTGAACTCTTCTGATTTAAAAATGGTTGTGTGTGTTCGATCGTTATTACTGCTAATGTCTTCCAATGTAACCCTCCAGTAAGTGTATGTTTGTGGGGGCTATTGGAGATAAACATGTACGCATTATACCCACTTTGAATAATGTTTAAGTTGGAAGAAATTAAATTTCATTATTTTTCCTCATTTACTCTCTAATGACTCTAAATGACGAGGCGAGAAAAATGCAAGGGCAAGTTAGTCCTCAGTAAGAGCAAGGGAATCATGGCTATTTTTAATTGGGCAAAATGGAGAGATATTAAATATAACACAAGGTACATGCATAGTACTCTACGTCATATCAAGCAACCTTTTAGGTCACATCTGCAACTTTTAAAAAGGAAATTTTTAGGATGAAGGAGACTTTATATTAATTAAAATTTATTTATTCAAAATAAACCCATGAACTGCACAAGGCTTTTACAATGAATTAAATATTATATTATAATTTCCGTTTCTGCAATTATTTAATTAGTAAATAATTAACAAGTAGCAAAACGGGATGGCTAAATATAATCCAAATTCATCGCTAAATAATTACCTAACCTCATTTACAACTATTATTGAATACACTAGTGAAAAAGGCTTACCTTACGAATTATTAATCTGATACTACGCAAATTCAATTATTTTTTTCTAAATCTGTAATAACCAATTAGATTCTATTATCCTCTTACATTCACCTTCCGTATTCATTATGTACGTATAATGAGAGAACAGGGATCACATAATCAGATCCATTTTACTCTACTCTTTTCGAAATGAAGCGTCATTTATTTGAGATAAGCAGCGCGAGAGAAAAAATCCCTTCATTTGTTAATGAACTCCATTAATTAACAATCACCCGTGACATTCACCCAGATGTTGGATTTTGTGAAGTGTGACCTGGTTTTGAGGGAAACGGACACGTGCTGTAAAGTGATGCCAGTCTCTGTGCATATTATATTTCATAAAGAATGGATGGGCATTTAGCCTTGAAAAGCGAGAGAAAAATTATCATAAAGGGACTGTAGGCAAGGTATTAATGTGGGGAAATTGAATAGGATATGAGGAAAACAGAAAAGAGAAAGGGAAGAAAAAAGAATTTTTAGGAGATATTTAAGAAAATAGGGAAAAGGAGGACAAGCAAAGAAGCGTAAGCAGAATGAAAGGACGTAATAGGAGAATCAAGAGGCGAAGGAGAAGTGGCCATGAACGATAACTTGTGAAAGGGAAATAAAAAGGATCATTCCCGATGATGGCGTTAACGAAGATGAAAGAGATATGGAATACAAAGAGATGATGGCCTAGATAATAGACATGAAGGGGATGGGAAATACAATACATAGGAGCTCTCTAGAGAAGATTTAATCGTTAAAATGAACAAAGAGAAGATACAGTAGATTAACAAGATGAGAGTGGGCAATGGGTTCACTAATGAAGTTAGAGGTACCGAGTTCGACACCTGGTGAGAAATAAAAATTACGAGATTAACTTAACCCTCGTTTCATTAAAACTCTACCGATTTAGACAAAGAAGGATTGGGAGAAGAAGTGAAAAAGTAAAGAAAAAGATGAGAGACTTAGGTGATGAAGGTTACGTTACAAATTGAAAGGTAGAAGCTGAGGAGGGAAAAGCTTGTCTAAGCGTCAGAGGTTTCCGAAGAATATTAGCCTCACATGTTCACGCTCTCACGCAGAGCCCTAGGGAAGAATTTCTGACATCTGTACTGCGGAGCAATTTTTGAAATACGCTCTCAAAGAGGAAAAAATAGGCGGAGCCGCGGAGCGAAAAATATATCTTTGGCTTCAGCTGATGATTTCTTTGTGACAGCGTTCTCTCTATTTCCCAGAAGCGAGACATCAGGTGAATTTTAAACAGTTATTTCGGGTAATAAATCAGAAGCAGATCTTTGAAAATGTTTTTTTTTATTATAATAGATCGTTCTTTTAATGTAAAATAAAGTTTTCTAAACTGTCCAAGTAAATTTTGAAAATTCAATCGAGGGCTGCAAAATATAATATGAAATCAGCCTTAGAATGGAGAATTTTTGATACCATATTGCAATGACTGAGAAATTTTCTTCGATCTTCGATCATTTGAAACTAATTAAGGAAATTATGGTCAATGATTAAATATTCATTTAAATGAAAAGGGGAAATTTTCATGATTACACATCGTCCCAAATATGGAGACCAACGCATTTGCTTATATGCAAGTAAATGTGGCACGAAAATACGTAATTGCTTCATAGGTGATGATAGCATATTAATTAAGTTATAATATGGTATAATATAGTATAATAACAGTAATGATAGTTAATGATCAAAGAGCTCACATTCTCGGAAGTAAAATGATCGGTACCACATATTGAGTCCTTAAATTTGATTTAACAGATAATTCTAATGCTGAATTGCTTTTTCCCTATGGATGTATACTATAAATGGAAATAGAAAATGTCATTGTGATAAAATTTTACTGACAATTCTTTTCTGTCCGAGATCCACGATTCCGAAGTCGTTGGTATAGTATGATTCACGGTTTTGTCAGTTTTTGCGGATTAAACAGAAATGAACGCATTTTTCATGCCCTTTGGATCCACGCTAATGTCTAGAAGGAGGCGAAAGGACATTAATATGAATAAGCTAAGCGAGTCAGTAACGAGCTTATTCTGCACGGGAGTAATATGAAAGATATACATGCATTTATGTAAAATTTAAACGCACCACTACTTGGAGTACCCGTCAATTGCCCTCTTCTCAAAATAAGTACTCCGTCACCGCACCTATCTCCATCAAAGTAACCCCTTACTTCGAAACTAATTTCAAACCCAAACTCAGTAACAATAGCACAGTTACACGGGCAAAACCAGTCATTTTTCATGCCTATCTGTTCGCAGTATCATCATGCACTACCTCTTGTGTTAAACGTAAGATCTAAACCTTTCTGGGGACCATTTATTCACCTCCGCTCGAGAACGTGAGAAATGGATAATTCGACTGTCGCAGTGGTACCAAAAGGTTAAAAACTGTTATCTCCGCCGTGGAAATGAAATGCTAACTTCGTTATGCGACGAAAGGACGTAGTTATCTTACCCTGTCGTTCAAACAAGGAAAAGGAGCTTAGAAACAGAAAAATAGCGCGCACTACTTCGAGCCATCTCCATTCTAACGCCAGCGCCCGAAAAATAAGATTTATCTGCATAAGGATGAGTTAACAGCTCGAGTGGAAAAGATTTTCTGCGTCTGATGGCTTAGCCTAAATTCGAGAGAATGTTTACCCGTCGCGTTTGTCTGTTCGTCACCGTTGAGTAATGACCCCGTTATGGACTGGGAAGTCGTAAGAGGATCTGACATTCTCAGGAATGTGAGTAGGCGTTCGCTTGTCAGCATCCTTATCTTCTCTCAGGCGATACATCTTTTTGAAAGCGGGCTTTTCTTTCAGCGTCGACGTATCCTTTCGCAAGTTCAAATATATGCTTTAAAACTGAGCGAAAAGAATCTTCGTGAGCCGTACCGAGAGTGAAATTCTCCGGGGGATTATAAGACTTCTTTTCAAGATGAATTTTTTATTAAATAATTACCTAACCTCATTTACAACTATTATTGAATACACTAGTGAAAAAGGCTTACCTTACGAATTATTAATCTGATACTACGCAAATTCAANTATAATAAATAATTATATTTTCGCGTAATAAAGGCGACATTATTACTATTATTGCTATTATATTAGGAAAGAGAAGTAGTACATATCGAAAGTGGTCTACATCCATAGTTAAGATCCAACCGCAATCTGCAGATAAAATTCGTGAGGCGCTTACGTGACAGAAATGTTTTTGGCCCGGTATTATAATGTTTTTCTAAGTTAAAGTGAAGATTATAATTCATTTTCATGCTAATCCTTCAAATATATACTAACTATAACACTCACAACTCGAAAATACATTATTGGTATCTGGCCATAAAGTGAAGATTGGTTAAACTCCAAGCCAATTATACATTACAATACCGGAATTAAAAGTAAGGTATTAATGATCGCTACCGAATGAGAGCCCTAATTCTTTAATTATGGCACTATTCATTAAAATTTCTAATCTCATACAAAGGAAGTGAAATAAACTATTTCTTATCTTTTCTCCCAGCTCTTCACCCCTTTAATTTACCTCCGGATACCTGAGCTAGTGCACCAATAATTCCGCAACTAATTCCAGATCCTATCTTCTTATTTTTCGACCCTTTGTTCAATTTAGCACCACGGCAAAGGGGCCCCAGTTTATCTTCGATCGCTACCCCTGAGCTTCATTCCCGAGGAAATGCCGTAACACTTGGTCCCCAAGCGAATGTAATTTCCGAAATTCATTTCAATCCGACCCTTCCTTTCTTCATTTCCTTCTCATCCCGCGGCCTCTTTTCTAACCTCTCCTTTCCTACATCGGGCCAAAATCTTCAAGCAAATGGTTCACCATCTTTGGCCTCTTTCTTGGCCCTCCCTGGAGACCTATTACCCTTTGACGACTACACTTTATCTCACTGTAGGGCAAGGAGAAAAGATAGACCTCATCATCACATGCTTCGCCACTTTGCGAAGTGCTTTGAAGAATAAAGTTCAGACTGCTGCGGTGAGCAAGAACGCTCACACGTTTTCATTAAATTTTTCATAAATGAACACAGGGGTGTAGGCGTATTTGTCTTTAATGCCCTGGAGTAAACACTGCATTGCCTAAAACCCAGGGACAGAAATACTTCCTCCCAAAATCTGAAGAAAATAGAAAATGATTTATATTTGCAAATACTATTGGTGTTTTTGTAGCATAATTGCGAGAGGCAAGAAGCTCGCGTGCTTTCGTGTACTGTTGGCTTTGTTATCATGGGAGTTTGGACCCCCAAAACCACCTCCTTGGCCATGCCTCTGATTGAATAGTTGATTTAAAGTTACTAAAAAGAAGGGGCGGATTTATAATTAGTCGCTAGCTGAAGGCTTTTTTTTATATGGGGGTCTGAATGTGATAGCTATTACATAACATGTAACAACAATTGCATTTTTGATGGTTTTTGGAGTTTTGTAATATCAATTAAGTTAAGCCATCAGTACTTCCATTCCACAAAAATACCCGTTTGGAATATAAAGGAAAACTCCCTCACGCCCTAAGTAGCATTTCCTAAGTAATGGTAAAATAGAAACTGATTTGTATTATCATGTATACCCTGAGAATGTTCCTATACTTGTATGACATAGTTGCGAGAGGCCATCCTCTCACATGCCTTCGTTTACTGTTGGCTCTGTTATCATGGGGGGTGGTTTGAGCCCCCAAATCCGCCGCCTTGGTTACGCCTCTGCTTATACACCTAGATATATAGCTATTAAGACCATACCGATATAATTCAAGGCAAGCGTTTTCGATCCTAAGATGAGATAGGTGCTCTTGTTTTCTTCCTGCCTGTCTTCTCACTGTCACCTGCCGAAAGGCGGCTTACTGGATATTTTGTGTAGATGTATATATAATAAACAACCACTATTAATAATTATAAAATCCTAAATCATTCGAAGGCAAATTCATTTTGCGTTCCCAAAATAGTCGTTAATTTTGCTAAGGGTAAAAATAGGGCTTGCGAAGGTTATTTTATGGGACTGAAAGCCAGTTTAAAATGAATGCTAACGTAATAAGTACCTACGGAATCCGAAGCATTACGAAAACTACGTTTAAAACCGTCCATCATTCTTTAAGTGAAGCTCCCGTCCTTGAGGTTTTTAGGTTGAAATAAGTTAATTCGATCGGATATCAAGTAATAGATGTACTTGTTGTACTAGTGCCCTTTAGGAAGTAAAGAATGTAAATATAATTGAAGAAAATGAAAAGAAAACGAAAAAATAAAAACTGCCAGACAGCGGGTACATGGGAGGGCACGGAGGTGCATTGTGGGGTTGCCTATACTCCGATTACCAATTTTCAATTAATTATTGCAGAAAATTAAGGCCCATTCACACGAACCCCGTTTCACCGTTTCATTACTCTACTACCACTATCACCACGAATGATTTCATCAAAATCCCAGGAAAAAAGTGACAGCCTCTCCTTGTTAGACTTATCTAGTTGTTTTTAAATTCAGTGGTTATTTGCCATAACTCTGATCGGTTTTCTATCGTCAATAGGCTGTGTAATTTCCTTATAGAAGTGACAGGTAAAGGAATCCGCAGCTGAGCTAAAGATTTTGGTTTGGGCCACGATTAATTCAGAATCCATGCAAGGAAATGGCTTCTTCAACGTAAATGTCATAACGTATATTAATTAAACGGCGCCAGGAGAGAAAATCATTCAATGAAAACTTGGAAAGCTCTATTACAGGATTTTCATTTACCTCATTATTATACTTAAATTGATAATTTAACGGGGCTCGAGGGCGAACAAAATTATTTAATAATGTAGGCAATTATTATCTCTGTGATTGCTTAAAATAAAACTCTCACCACGCAATCAATCTATATTTTATTTACTTTTCCAATTGAGCAGATTAACGTTATATTAAATGTTCATAATTTTGACCAATTTACCCTCCAGGTAGATGAAATATACGTATAATGAGAAGTTAAAAGATGAAAATGCAAAGTGCAACTACTTTTTCCTGACATAAGAGAGGATTTAAAAATGATAAGTTGTTTTATGTTAATGATTTACAAAAGATTCAAAACTAATCAACGCAACAATTTTATGGCATGCTTAATTAAGTAACATGAATTAAACTAATATTTTCTATTTTAGGTATTTTGAAATTATTGAAGAATATCAGTGTAAATCACCTTCGTGGGGAATAAGGCGTTCAAAGTAGTTTCATCTAGCATTCGAGGTAATTATAGGGGTAGTTTTGAGGTTATATTGAAATATCGACTCCTTGATAGCCAAATTGGAAGCGCGTTCAATTCCGTTGAAAACGGTTCCGGGTTCGATTCCCGATGGAAGAACGTATCTGCGAAATGACCTTGCTATCGAAGAACTTTTATAAGTACTTGTACCGTTAAAACCTAGAATATACTGTTATTATATAAATTTTAAACTTTTTCTTAAGAAAAATCACTCTTGCTGAATTAATTTTGATTACTGATTTCAGCCTTGACTCTGGTTATAGCTAAGCAACAAAAATTCAAGAAACACTTTTAAGTTAAACTAAGATGTTTAATATATAATAACTCCGCATTCACATAACTTTTATATGACTTAGATGTTTCCTTTTTCCATTTTAACGGAAATCTACCACGAAGTCGCGCCGGAAGTAGCAGATAACATTCTTCCTCCATATTCACTCCAGCAGACTAATTATATACCTGCTGGTAGATCGAAGAACACTAACACCTTCCTGGATGCTCATTATGATTCACTTAAGGCATAAGGATAGCTGAAGAGCTGCGGATCGAGATCTGGTAGATGCCTGGATTTAAATGGATACGACAAGAGATCCAGATCCACTCAGATCCACCCGAAACCCCGTCCTACACATATTCCGCACGCTACCTAATCGATCCGGAAAATCGCGGTGGTAACGCGATCTCAACTAATCTCAAAATCCTTTTCCATCCCATCCAGCCCTGCACCTCATCCCCCCTTCCTCTCCTCAGCATCGGGTTCCCATTCACCGGTTCCCGTCAAAGGGCCACGCGTTGCTTTGGCCGCAGCAGCTTTCCACCATCAACACAACTCGCATTACCTCTGATTCGCACTTCTTTTTCTTCTGAGTTTCTCCTTGGGTCCTTGCGGGTTGTCATTAACTACGGCGTACATCCAATCTGCTCCTCCCTCCTCAAGACCGTTCTGCCCCGCAGACTGCGTTCTTATTTTTATCTAGGCCTCCGAAAGCCCTTCTTCTAATTTCCCTCGCCTTACTTCTGCGTTCGATGCTCGAGATTAAAACTGATCGAGTGCTTCAAGTTCTTCGTTTTCCGATGAGGCTTTCCTCTCCTTTCGCCCGTGCGCAAGCTTTTTCGCATTTATCCATTGTAAATGGAAACACTAACGGAGAACATTTCACCGCTCGATCAAACTATTTTCCCAGGGAGGACTTGAAAAGAGTCCGGCAGTAACCGGACTCGAACCCGGATTTTCCATTCTCCGGGTGACTGCTCTAGCCAACTGAGCTATCTTGCTAAAACAAGTAGACATGCCGTTTGGGAGACTTTGTAGGCAAGGTCGAAAGGTTCGTCTGACTGAGTAGCGTCGTCCACAGCCTTGACCTTACGAACGACTTATCTAAATGTCCTGGCATGATAACTCAATTGGCTAGAGCAGTCACCCGGAATGTTGAATGTCCGAATTAGAGTCCTGTTGGACTTTTTTCATGTGNCTCGAGAATATAATGGCATAAAGTTTTCATTCTAACTGAAACATTCAAAAAGATTGACAAACTAAAATTTATGAATGAATAGTTTTATAAAAGGGTTAGATTGGCAAAATATAGTTGTCCGTAACGTCGTAGTGAACTCAAATTCAAATATGTTTGTTGTGTTGTTACTCAAACATTGTTAGGTGATATGTCATTTCGAAACAATGATCGAGGCGAGTATTGTTAAAATTCCAAACAGAGCAGTCAACAATCGACAACAATCAACCATAATAATAATGATAACAATAAAACGTCTTTATTGCGGGGCGAGATTGAGACTAGGTTGTCTCTTCTTCCATCTAACCCTTTAATTAATAAAGATATAATAAATTATGATATAGAAAAAAATTGAAGATATTAAAAGAAGGTTAAAAAGATATAGAAAGAGGTATTGAAAGAAAACGATGTAATAAAAAAGGGGATATTATATGGGCTAAAAAAACCTAGGTTTTCTCTTAGAAAAAATATGGCCCAGCAGGAAAACACCCACAGAAGAAGAATTGTGAAAAACCTGAGAAACCTACTAATAGAAGCAACTAAAAATTTTTAAATGTGTCTGAGGATATTCTGATGCCTTTGGGTCGAGTTTCGATAAATACCTTTATGGTATTACTTATTGCAAATGATTTAATGGGGTCATATAGTTCATTTTGTCATCTAACAAATAAAAATATAAAATCTGTACGTTAGGTTACTGTGTAATCATGGCGCAGCTTCGTAACCTAAGCGCATATTCTATAATACTATTTATGACTAAAGATGACAAATATTAGAGGGGATTGTGGCCGTCAGGCGTTTGAGCACTGCCCTGCTACCACGCATTCATGTCGACGAGGAAAAACTTCATGAGATTTCCCAAAGATTTTTTTGGAATTTTCCCACTACTTCTACACCTGTCTCGGAAAGGCGGATTATGTTTGTTCACCAAATTCAACAGCTTAATTGATTCCCCAATAAAGCCTAATCTCTTTCATTTTATTATTTCAGTACTTACGGGTATATTGAACACCACAAATGCCAGTGACAGTTGATTTGATTGATGACACGCTTCAGACCATTCTCTCCATCAATCAATCAATCATCTATTTCATTCTCGTCTGCGGAATAATTTACTGCAAAAATCATTGAATCAAATCAAAGAAGGATAACGTATCACGAAAACAAGGAAATTAAAAATCGATTTTAGGTTTTCAGAGTTATAACAAGATTAAAAGGTCTGCTTCTCCGAGAACAATCATGTTCTACCTCACAATAACGGGAAATCTTTGTTTTAAAAATTCAACAGCGACTGGATCGCGAGCAGATCTGTAAACAGAGAAATAAAGAAATACTGTTGTTTTAGAGGAAGATATGACTAATGAACAGTTTACAAACCTAATTCTAGGGGCAGTTATAGAATTTGCCGAGATTGAACCGAACTGGACTCAATATTATTTCTCTCTCTCGTAACACAAAGTGCAAGGCACTACATTTTAAACTTTTTTAATATCCAGTGCATATCCAGAAAATTAGGTTTTGAGAGCAATCACGCTTATCGACCATTCTTTTTGGGTATATAAGGCAATATATGACGCCATCTACCTCTTACTATGAAGTTTTTGTCGAAGAATATTCTATTTATTACGCATTACTGCTACAAATTTTAACTTTCCCAAGAAATGTGTTAAAGCGATGCTTAAACGGAGATAATCGGCTCAGTACTTGAAGCTATTCGAAAGAACCAATTTGTTTCAATCGGTCGAATAGTTTTATTACCTGCATTCAACTAAGTAATTACTAACTTATAAGTGATGCGCCTTTCAGTGTCTTTAATGTAATAATTATTCAGTTCTGGTGAAAAAAATAAACGATTACTGGCGAATGATCTTACATACTTTAGTTAAACCTTTCACCTTTATCCTTTCTGTTTACCAATAAAATGCATGTACCCATTTTACTTAAAAAACAAGTGATTTTATTCCTTCAGTATCGACAACTAGATGAAAGAATAAAAAACAAACAATCAAAAGACTTTACCGGGAAAAATTGAAACTAGGAAGCCAAATCTTGCATTTAATCCATTGTCCAGAGTATATGCTAAATTTTCCGTCATGTAAAGATTTGAATCATGTGTATGTAAATACCACTACTACAGGGGTGGACCAAGAAATGTTTCCATCATGGACAGGTCTCCGCTATAAAGAGGTTCCGTTATGCACAGTTTCCAGTAAATTTAGTTTGCAAAATTAGCATTTCCCTAAGGAGAAAAAAATTCGTTAGATGAGGAAGGGCAGGTTGTGCATAGAAAAAATACTGTGATATAATGCTATTACAGGGAAACGGACAAGAACCGGCGTTTTCATCGTGGTATGGCCGTTGGAAAGTGACAAAGTTGACAAGTGTAACTCCCAACTCACTATAAGTCATATCCTCACTGAGTGCAGAAACTACTCTAGCGAAAAGGGGAGATGTTTGGGAGCAAACACGCTAAAAGATATCATTGAAGATGATCATGGCAAGATAGACAAAGTTGTTCCATTTCTGAAGGAGAATGGACTCTTCCAAAGAATCTAACACAAACTTGTGGTTTTTTCTTCGCTCTGCTAATTATGACAAACTCTCTGCATTTCTGCAAGTAATAATCATTGTTCTTGTTGTGGTAGAAATTAAATGATGGAAATTACCATCAGTTTTAATAACCGGGATGCCGAGAAGGTACAAAGTGACCTTAGCTGTCGAGGCACCTCATAAATCTACTACTGCTACTACAGGATAACGCCTTCCTTGCATGAAATACAATTATGTATAACTTTCAAAGGAGACACATGTCGTTTAGTTCAACTTCAGTCTCATTCCTCCCAAGACACTCCATATCTTCCCATTTTCCTCAACTCCGAATCTTTTCTGTGCCCTGCTGAAATTTTTTACTTCTCCCATTACGTATTTGATCTCCGAAGTCCACACCACCTTCTTCCAGCGCTCGCTCGGCCGTTAATACGCTATTTCGAGGCTTACTTAAGACTAGACGACAACTCAAACAAAGACGAAGGAGAACAATTAATTTCCCTTCGCACGGTCGTTCAAATTAGATTCTCGTTCTGGGAACGGAATCGGAAAGAATTTCACCGCCATTTCTTCGCCTCGCCGTGAAACTTTGAAGCAAAGGAAAATGCAATTGTCTATTATAAGGATTTACGCTTGTGCCGTTTTTAATGCGTCTCCTTAATTAAGGGAGCCGCTGGGTGTGCGGTGATGAAAAATTCCAGGCTCATCCGCGACCTGCGAGGAGGATGATGATGCCGAGGGTATAATCCTGAGCGAAGAATCGGAATTAATTAAGTTAGCTCAGCGAAACCCGCTTATTTTAGTCTATTAAATGAAATACTTGGGGATACGCAGCATGCGACATTTTTAACCGCCGCGCAGAATTTTCATTTTAATTAATCTGCGGAGCGAATTTTCTCAATTCCACCGAGATTCCGCCGAGTTAGAGGAGAAAATGGAGTGATAACATTCCCTCTCCTGGTGGTATTACACAAGGTCCCGTCTTATTCTCATTAGGACATATACCAGGTGGCAGAGACTTAAGTCCGTCCGTCAGTAAGAGCAGTCCGTCATTGAAAATTATCTAGAGGATGTAAGGGAGATATACGTGTTATTATTACGTATGTTATTATAATAAAACTTATCGTCTTCGAATGTATCTAGAAGAGTGTTACTAAAGCCGGCGAAAAATAGAAAGAGTTGAAAAGAGTATTTATAGATATTACTGAATGAGGAAAATTTCAGAGAAATGTTCCAGGACGTTGACGCAAATTAATTTATTTATAAATACGATTTCACCCTCTGACCAGGTGGCAACGCTGAAGGGGTACATAACATAAAAATTAATTTTGGTAATAATTGCCTGGTATTTGCGCAAAGACGGGAGGAAAATCCCTCCGAAAACCTTCCATAAGCAACTAAATGAAGGATTGTTCAAGATACCCCCAGGAGAGTAGTGTAATTTGCAATAACAAAGATGAAATGTGGAAAGGCAATAGCTTCAGATCAATTCCCAGCTGAAGTTTGGAAAAGCATTGGAGATAAGAAGATTTAATGGAAAAGATTTGGCACCAGAAGAAATTCCATATGAAGGAGTAACATATATATCCCAATCTATAAAGGAAAAGGAGATGTTCAAGATTGTGGAAACCGTAGAGGGGCTCGACTCATGTCGCACACAATGAAGATATGGGAATTGATCGTCGATGGAGGGCTTTCCTGCGAAATCTGCGATGAACAACTTGGGTTTATGCATAGGAAAGGAACGACTGATATTGCGTTGAAGCAATTGATAGAGACACGGAAAAGTACAGTCTGAGCTGCACATGATACTCATTGACCTTGAGAAAGCGTATGACTGAGGTATGTAGTATGAGCGTAATTGAAGATCTACTTGAAAAGTAGGAAGGAGGAAAAGTACTTGAGGATAGAGAAGGGAATGTACGGTATGAAGGAGCAGTGACACAAGTGAAGTGCAGATTAGGAAGGAAAAAAGAGGAGGATTGGGAACTGAAGTCAGAATAAATTACGGATGGCTGAACTGGAGAAAAATCGGGGTTATTCGTCTATGCTATGCTATGTTACATAGGCCATTCTGATTCTGAGAGGAAAATCAGAGAGATAGACGCTAGAACAAATCGATTAAAACTTAATTTTTTCCGGGAACGATATGTGAAAATGAGATGTCATGGTGTGGAAGTATAGTCATGGGTTATGCATCCCCTACCACACGCCGAAAGGCGGCTTGCAGGGTACATATGTAGATGTAGATGCTGTACGGGGCAGAAGCCTGGCCGGTTACCAATGTACGGGAAAGAGAGCCTGAGATGGCTGAAATGAGGATGGTGTGTAACAGTTAACAATAAGCGTTAATAAGCAAAGGCAAGACAGAAAATGAGTGTATCAGAGGGACGATAAAAGTGGAAAAGTACAAGAAAGTAAACGGTGGTTTGGACATGTGGAGAGAAAGGCAGAGGACTAAGTTGGGAAAAGAGATGATAAACTGGGAGTTGGTGGGAAGAGGAAGATGGGAAGACCACAAATGAGATGGGAGGAGAAAGTGGCAGAGAACTTAAACGAGAAAGGCAAGGAAAGAAGAGGTTTCAGACAGAGCTCAATGAAGGAGGAGAGAAAAAAGAAGGAAACGCCGACACCATTGATATGGGTTAAGGTGAAGAGGAAGACGAAGAAGACGGACTGTAATCCTAAATTAGACCCCTGAGACAGCCAGTATGCTTCTTTTTTTAGTTGATAAATGATTCCTTAACTATGCGGGATTCTACAGTATATCCTAAACATACCCCTCCTAAACCCTTACTTAATGATGAGTGTATAATAGTTGAAAGCGGTCGTGGGTAATGAAGCTACTGGCAGGATATACAGAAGACAAAAGTAGCCGCACGGAAAAAAAACTCCATGATACGAAACGTTTACCAGACCACAAGACAAGAAGATAAATTGCACGACCATGGTTTTATAGCAAAGCTACGTACATGAAACCATGATCGTGTAATTTATTCTCTTGTGGTCAAGTAAACGTCTCTTATCATGGGATTTTCTTCTGTTAATGAACACCTCAAAGTTACAAAGTTAGTCTGTATCGCTTGGTCGCATGACTATGACTCGTATCCAGGTATCTAACTTTACTCCTTGGGTTTCAAGGCGCATTCTTACTCGCGCAAATTTAAGCACCTTTTACCGTTTAAGCCAGTGGAATTTTATGCATATATTTTATTCAATAAAACTTTCCTTATTCGCATTGTTTAATAAGTAGGTTTAATATAATACAATCAGTCAGTTTAATATAATTCTGTGTAATAAGTCAGTTTTTCAAAGTTTCATGAATTTTTCCATGTATTAATTAAATTGTTATGCTTCTCAAACAATAACTACTAGTGATCAGATGTGTGTACGTATATGTTGTGTATATTCATGCATCTAATGATTTTTTAAATTTCTATGTTGCAAGTCTCTCCCTCATTTTTTCGCAAAATATTTCTCAGCATTTTGACCCCCTCAGTTTTTGTAATCAGAGATATAGTTTACCGCTCCATGAATTCGATTCTTTCTGGCCTAATTTCCTTTCTTCTTTGTTTCTATAACGTCGCTTCGGTACATAGTTTTTCCTATATTGACGAAAAAATTAATTTTAAGGTAATCTTTCAATATGCGATCTACTGTCATTAATGTGTCTATTTGACAGTCATCGAAAATCATTATATGAATTGCGCAGGGTTTCCTAGGATAAGAAAGATGTATGGTTAAGTTAGTGTAGTCTATTTGATTAAGCTGAATTAAGAAACGCAAGAAAATAGTTCTCTACCTCTTTGCAAGATAGCTGATGGTAGTTAGTCATTGGAATGAAGAAAGCGCAGCTGACAACATGTAAGGAGAGTACTAATCTTTAATATATCATGTTTTGACAATGGGTTAATGGGTGGGAGTAAGGGTGTAGAAAATATTTGTCCATGAGGGAGGGGTTTAGAGCCATCGAGTAAACAATGTGGTGCCAACAATCTAAGAGTAAGATTACTTCCGCCAAAAATCTAATGAAAATATAAACTGCTTTATTTTAACATGTATACCCTGCGAATTTCCAGTGCCTTAATTGCGAGAGGCCTTCATCTTGCATGCTTTCGTTAACTGTTTGCTCTGTTCTCATGGGGGTGGGGGTTGAGCCCCCCCAAACCACCCCCTTGGCTATGCCTCTGTTAAGAATACAAACTTAAAACCATGATTAAAATAAAACTCAAAAAACATCATATAAGAAAATCATTCACTTGGATAATCGCGCTTAAAATATAGGTACTTTTAATAGGACAATCTAGCCTGAATACGGGAATTTCGAAGTCTATCATTCAATTACAAAACCATTTTAAGTATCGATATTCATCTGAAAAAAGGCCATCCTCTCGCATGCTTTCGTTTATTGCTATCTCAGTTCTCATGGCGAGGGGGTTTGAACCCCCAAAACCACCCTCTTGGCTGCGCCTATGGAAGTATGAAAAAATTCCAGAATAGAATGCCATTGGATACGTTACTAACAAGGGGAGCGTCTCAGATTTTTTCTGGGATTTTGATGAAACTTTTTGTNTAATAGGACAATCTAGCCTGAATACGGGAATTTCGAAGTCTATCATTCAATTACTAAACCTTTTTAAGTATCGATATTCATCTGAAAAAAGGCCATCCTCTCGCATGCTTTCGTTTATTGCCAACTCAGTTCTCATGGCGAGGGTGTTTGAACCCCCTAAACCACCCTCTTGGCTGCGCCTATGGAAGTATGAAAGAATTCCAGAATAGAACGCCATTGGATACGTTACTAAGTTATACATACTACAAGTATTGCTGGAAGAATTAAATACTCCGATAAAGTCCAATAAATAAATTCCGATAAATTTCATTAAATGTGATTGTCAGTTTGAACCCGCAAACCCACCCTTCGCTACGCAACAGGGTGGGAGCTTTTGCCATCGATTTCACCTAATCGAGACATTTAAACGTTAAGGTGGTTGAGCCGAACAAACTTAATCGCCCAATAGCTTTGAGGAGCCCTGAAAAAAAAGAGGATGAAAATAAAAGGAGCCGGGACTGGAAGAGGGACGTCGTAATAACGCGTCCTCCGCTGTCTACAAATTCGTACAAATATGTGTGCGACCAATCTTTCGGAGCGGGACATGCATGATTGCGCGCCCAAGGCGGGGGGAAAATGAAACGCTCGACTGCGATGCACGAGTCGGGAAATTGGGTCGTGAAACAGACGCCATCTCTGCAAATGCGCCTTCTTTTCCTTTTTGAGTCGGCAAAGTGGCGATTTGGACCGCGGCGTTTTTTCTATAATGACGAGCGAAGCGGCGATTAATTATTTCCCGGCCAACGGGCCGCGTTGGAAAAGGTTAATCTCCCGTAACTTTCGGTGAAAAATGCACCTGAAGTAAAAACGCCCATCCGAATGTTTATATTCGAGGCCGAAATCGAATTCCAGTGCAAATACGGCCGCTTTTATTTCGTTTCGAAAGCCGACCGTTCGTATAAAAGAGGGATGAACTGGCGATGAATTCCAGTAATCGCGACGGTATCGTCCGAGCTGTATGAAAGCCTAATGAAAAATTTCCCGCATATTACTGACCTTCCACCACGTCTGGCCGCAAAAATGGCGATTGAATTCAGAGTCGGATTAAATATAGAAAACGAGGGAATATTAAGGTGTGTTCATTACAGGCAGCCGTGATGTTAATTGCTAATTCTACTTTTATTATATTCAAGGTTGGTTTTCCCCCCAACTAATGTCATTCATAGAATACTTTCTCATGTAATCCTCTCATGAAATAGCCAAACCGAAGAGATGAAAAATGAGTAGAAACTAAGAAGTAAACCCAGACAAATTTTTCTTGGTTTCTAGACATCCTCTTTATAATAATTATAACATTTGAAATGTTTACTATCCTTTATGTAATCTATCTCTCTCTTTCCTTCAATTTTTGTGGGTTTTTCACACTCCCCTTCTCTTTCTGGGTGTTTTCCAGCAGTGGAAATATTTTTTCTGTCATATCAGAAAACTCGGTTTCCTTTCCTCCATAAAACCATTGTCTTTTCTTCTTTTATTTCTATTTTTATTAAGCTTGTGAAAATCTATAGATATTGTAGTTTAATATCTTAGATGATATTACATTCCGTATCTGTACATTATTTTGACAAGGGTTAAATGGAATATGGGACTCTATAGTCATAATTTCTCCCATTAAAGACGTTTGTATTGTATGATTTACCTTTATCGGTATCAACCCTTTCAGTTCAATCACATTTTATATACAGTTTTGGAGAATGCAGAGTAGCTAACAACTGAAATGGTTAGCCAACTTTCTAGCAAAAGAATAAGATGTAGCATAGTTGTACAAGTATTAAATCTTTCAGCCGATAGCATGTGCTGTGCTGAAGGAAAGTGAGAAAAATATAAAAAAAAAGGAATTATCAGTGAAATATGACAAATTTTAGCCACCCATTGAATAATAGATGTTACAAAATAGAGAATGCTAAATATACTTGTATGATCTGATCTTAAAAGGAGTTAAACGATGAACAGGAATGGCAACAGCTAAATAGAGAAGATTGAATCACTACAATGTAAAATTTCACGTAAATTAATTTATAATGACTGATTCCGAGCAAAACGCAGTTCATCACCCGGTAAAAAGTGACTGCAAACGTAGGAAACATGATGTATACTTCGACATATTTTGTGAAGATCAAATCTTTGATTTTCTATGAACGCAGAATTTCGCCAACTTTGAAGATGGTTCCGGAATGATAAGGATTCTACGCATTTACGCTCATAAGATTCAAACTTCTTGATTTCCGCGTAAGAAACAATTTAACGACTGGTTTCACCTAAAATGCCACCATCAGGACTTGATGATGGCATTTTAGCCGAAACCGATCCTTAGATTATATCTTATGTGGAAATTACAAAGTGTTTTGCTCTCAGCTCATAATGTCTTTCCTCGAAGTCCTGTCAGCGATGGTGGAATATACTCATAAGATTCGTTTTCAATGGAGTTTCATGGAAATACCCCCTCAACTCTTACGTTCAATTCCACGTCGATTTCCGCGATTAAATGTGCATCATCGAGCTATAACGACCTTCTCATAGTTTCATCGCCATTCCTTCGCTCTCCGCGAGTAGTTTCACCCTCTCCGCACAAAACCCTCAGAGTAACCCTTGCCTCTTCACTCCGACACCTCTGGCTCGTAAACAAGCAGTTAAGGGCGCAACTCGAGTCTCGAGGCTCTGGTATTCCCCTCCTACCAGCACACCCAACGGATCCAACAACACAGCCTCTCCCGTGCACATAACTGGGTCAAAGTAATACTTACAACTCGTTTCTGGCGCCCATAACTCATCTCTCTCATCACTCCCTTCTCCGATACATCCTCTACTATTTTTCTCCCCTGTCTCCGATACATCCTCCACTGTTTCTCTCCCCTCTTTCGCTTCGGAGACATAAGAATCTAATCCTCTGACCCAGTTCCTTTGCTTCCGGGAATGGAAACAGTGGCGACGTCGGTGTGGCCGTTTATAAAAATAAGGTGTTGAAGTTGAGGGAAGGGATGAAAAAGTCGGGAGAATATTGGGGTAGCGACGGCGGGGGAAGGGATAACTAGAGGAAGCGTAATGGAAGTCCCTCTGTAGGGAACTTTTGCGAAGCTTTTCTTCCTTGCGGTAGGTTCTCACCCCTCCCTCGGGTCTCGTCGCGTTTTTCCGCTTTTCTTTTCCATTCACTCCGCGTTTTCCCTCTGATGTTCCTGATATATTCCCACCATTCCAAGAGGTTCGGAAGCTTTGATATAGGCTGCGTTTATGGATCTATTTCCCGTTGCTGCTTGCTATCCGTGACCTCGCTTTCCCAGTCACGGCTCGTCCCGGGGAGAAATACCCCCGAGGGCGAAGGAAAACTTATTGTGTTGGAATGAGATTTCGAAGATGCCCTCGGAGTGTCTCTTTCGAGAAGTTTTCCTCCATCGCGATGCAATGTCACGATTCGCCGAACTCGCGACTTTTTCGATAACTTTGTTTATCTTCCTCCATTATGTCTTCCGTTACCGTCGATTTGATCGCCCTTCTATTTTTTATGATCCTATTTGTCCGCCTCACTGTGACCTAGATATTCTGGAAAAGTTTACCGCGAAAAAGTGCGTGATCATACTGGAATCCTGCGGCACGCAATAGGGCACTCACTGCGCAGACTTAACTGCGGGCTCGTGTTTGCCATACAAACGAGTTTTGCTTCTCTTTTAATGCCGTTAAAACCTTGGATGGATAGAAGAACGGTGGAACTGAGTAATCTAATCCTCATGCACGATCTTTTGATTTTGCTGACCGAGATTACGTCGCTGGGCATGGTTTGCATTAATGAAATATTTAGTATTTCTACTGCAAAGCTACTTTTGAAATTAATGAAGCCGTAAATGTAGGTATAAATAACTCCAAAAACCATCAACGATGTATTTGTTAAAAACCATCAACAAACACATTGTTGATGGTTATTTGGGCTCTTTACAACTACAACTAACTCAACTATCTAAATCTGCATCTACATTGATACCCTGCAAGCCGCCTTTCGGCGTGTGGCAGGGGGTGTAAACACCAAGAATTGGAATTAATTCTTTATTTTATTTTATCTATAGTATATGGGCCACTACCGGGACTCGAACCCCGGTCCTGTCATATTATTTTTCTTATCTATTTCTCCTTGGAGATATTCCTAGCATCATTGCACAGTTTTGTTTGCACCCCTTTCCTTGGAATCCGAGATGTTCGAAGTTTTGGTAGATCGGGACATATAGTTATCCTATTTTCGTAGGTAGTACATATTTAAGTAGCATATCTCGGAGAGTGCTGGCAAAATCGTTCTAGATCAAAATTAAGTCACTCGGAGAGTTTTCCATTAGTTTTTTTTATAAGCCAGCGCTTTTCGTGTCATCCTTCCCGTTAATGGACTAAAATGCTTCGGTTAATACTAAACTGAGAAGAACGCACTTAGTGCTTCATATTTTTTGTAAGAATTAAGAACTCCATTAGGGAGAGGATAAAGTTATAATATCCATGTGTCCCTGTACTTAAGTCTGAGAAAGACGAGTACCGAAAGAATAAGCGAACTAATTTTGAGACGACCTCCGAACACATGTTCGAGGGAATTAGTACCAGCAGCGGAGCGGAAAGTTTTGGTAAGGAGGTTAACGCGGTAAAAAATGAATTTAACAGTGAATAGTCGACCCGGACTCCAAACCCTTTTTCCCACCATCTTTGTGCGGGATGTTGCTCATAGAAGTTTCGCCGCGAAGTATTAACGCCGAGCCGAGCGTGTGCACCATCCATCACCCTCGCTTCGGTATTTACGATGCGTCAGTTTTATCTTTAGCTAAGCATACAGATTTTAAGCTTTGGCTGAATTGAAAACGGAAGAAATCTGTTCCAAAGGAGAATTACATCTAGTGATACTAGTACGTGAAGTAATGACGCTTTCAGAGAAGCCTCTTTGCAGATTTATCCGCTTTCCTCAGAGCTCCTACTGAAATTTGGAAGTACTGCAAAGATGGGTGGATCGGTGATGAGGATCTGTTCCTCAAATCCCCATAATTTTCGTAGGAGTAATGAGTGGGTTAAGCTGCTTTTACATAATACTGAATGTGCCCGGAAAATGTCGTATGAAAAGTATCGAAACATCCCGCAGGAGGATTTTGTTTTGGTTACATAATATGCAGAGTCTTAGCGGTATATTTGGATTTTATTCTTGGTTTTATTATTATTTTGTAAATTATTATACTTTGTCTAAATAACATCAAAACTACAAGTGCTATAGATCAGATGATTTTCACATTCTTAATATCTTAATTTCATTGCTGACATTAGTTATAATTATTTATAATGGAGAAGTGAAAGGCCTTTATCCACTAAATTTTAACTGGATCGAGTAACAAGAACCAAGGATGACAGAAATTGCTAAAATAATTTCTTTCATCGATGAATGGACCGATGTATGAAACGGGACATTTATGGCTCTTCTTTATAAAATATAGAAAAAATTCTGAATCTAACTATAAGATTCATGTTCACATTTGTCCGCTTGTAACATCTCCAAAATTTGCGATGAATCTGCTACTTGTACATTGCTGATACATGTAAATGCATGTGGATATCTCGCAAAACACAGGATATCTGGAAAACCTCTGAGATACTAGTATCACATGTTACAAAAGTTACATGATCGCAAAATAAATAATGTCTCATGAATAAATAATTCTCGAAAACTTTACTGAATAATCTAGAACTGAGATAAATCTGGTAACTCCTCTGTCTCAATTGGGGCTAGCTGTAACGATAATCCTATGTAGATTCTCTTTCGAAGATGTATACTTAGATTTAGACTAATTCCATCGGTGAACTGCTCCGGAGTTAGAAAACGGGTTTTTGAATGGGTTTCCATACTGTGATTTT
Source organism: Ladona fulva (assembly GCA_000376725.2). NCBI lineage: Eukaryota > Metazoa > Arthropoda > Insecta > Odonata > Libellulidae > Ladona > Ladona fulva. The sequence goes on along the minus strand of KZ308200.1, from coordinate 1,067,278 downwards.
TCATCTTCTCATTCATCTCCTCATTCCTATTCTAATCCCAGAAAAAAAGAGGTCGATACACAAAATGATAGTTTATTGATATTAGTCAACAATATGACTTACACGAAAACAACTGAAACTAAGATAAATAATGAAACTAATCTCCATACTTTAATATGATTTTAATCGTTATATTAACGCGTCCATCCAATGCCACGTGAGAATCTTAAAAGGAAGAAGATAAGGATAACTTCCTCTCACCAGCCGCCTGATTGCCGTCACTCACACCTGAAGCGACCTAGATGTACTGCATTTTCTGATTCGTCCCCATTCTCAAATTAACTTTTCTAGAAGCTGCGCTTTAAGGCATTTATCATTTTCCGAAGGTAAAGCTAGCACGAATTAGTACTTTCTTACAAGAAAAGAATCCATTCTTCTAATCGATTCTAATGACATCCATTGTTTGTGTCTGAACACTATTTCCGATGACAAATACGAGAAGGTTAGGGCAAGAAAACTGAGTCTACTAATCATTTACATTCACCAATATCTGGGGCTAATCAATACTTATGACGATAATATCGGCCTTGATGGAATGAGAGCAAAATATTCTATTAAATTTCACATGTCTAAAATTTACTCAAAATAAATATAAAGAAAAAAATCAACTTAGAAATCACGATAATTTAATCATGAGGCTATTGGTTTAATCTGGTGTATGTTGAGTACATTACGAGTGTGATGAGTATATTACGTTACGACTTAAATCTGACCAAGATGCAAATAGATGCAACATTAAGAGGTAAAAACATACCTTTGACGACTAATATTTACGTAAACAAAACCAGATATTGGTAAAAAGCATCTTGGGAGACCATTCTAGTCTTATGAAAGAGAATGGCACGTATACACGGAAGAGAAAAAAAAAGTTAGTTAAATCCACACGTCTTAATACTCTCGACTGGCTTCGCTACCGGAGTAGCAACGTCAGGTACAGGAAGTAGATAGGTAAAGTTTTAAAATTTTCAAAGAATTCCAAGTCCCTAAAACTCACTCCAAGGACCACCTATCGGCAGGATCACACACTTCCCACAGGAGCAATAGTGGCGCTACTCTCCCTCTTTCGGCAGACCGTGCAACTAACTGAAGCGAGAATATGGAAAAACTTCCCCTACTTTCCAGCGGCCCTTTCGAGGGCTATGAAACAGGCTCTCCCTCCGCTTCCCTCAACCCCTTCACGATTTCTTCTGCCCAGCACATTTTTGTCCCTTCGCCCGTCAGGCTCTCCTTCGTTTCTCCCTCCAAATTCCTATTAAACACCCCCGGGATCCCGCAAAGACGTGTTTTATTGACCGAAAGGTAAGAGTAGCTTGGTGGAAGCTCTTGGAGGTAGCGTGGCACAGTCCAGACAGCGTAGACTCAGATGTTCCCATGGAAACGCCTCGAGCCCCCCTACCACTCTCCGCCAGAAGGATTTATTTTCTTCCCTAATCCATTTAATAAATTTTAAAGGCTTTAATGAAACAAGACCCTTTGAGGAAAAACGTACTTCCATGTCTCTTACAAGGAGAAGGATCGTAGGAAATGAGGCGAAGAATACGAAGCCATAACAATGAATCTAAAGAGAAGAGTTTGATTAAACTGTGGGTATCGCATTTTTTAATGAAACGTAATCATCTATCAAGGCATATTCTAGGCTCTCTGAAGAGAATTTTAATCAGGAGGGATGATATTTTTCCGGAAGATGTGCTTTTTCTGAAGGAAATTTTAAGGAAAAAGATCTTGATAAAGGAAACGACAATCAACTCTTCAGTTATAAGTGGATGGCCCTTAAATGTTTCCGGTAACTGTTGAGTAAACGTGCTACTCTTTCAATAAATGAACAATGAAGACGTGCGGTGGTGATGGGGACCACAAACGGTATAATTGGTCAATATACTTACGTTCGCAAAGGGTTTTCCTAGTTTAAAATGCATATAAAAGTCATATATGTTGTCATCTGTGTATAGGGAGTACCAATATCTTAAAGATAGTGATATTTGACTATATGTATGTTTGACTGAGCATGTTTCTGTATCTAAACCAAACATAATGAAAGTAGAGAATGAAAACATCAAAAGTTGTTGAAAAAGGCATAATCTGGTGTACCCAAAAGCATATATTCAGTTTATAATTAAGTTAAATTTTCTAATTTTTATATCCATAATCATACATTCAAATGAAATATTTTCTGGTCTATTTTAACCTCCAAAGTACACACATAATATACATAATGTCTTTATTTTAATTGAGTTTTGTATTTAAGCTCCACAGAGATATGAATTTGCTCTGTGCTTCATTTCTATGATAAAGCGACGAGGAACGCATGGTTCACATGCTTTGAATGTAGATGGAGAAATTGAAAGAGAAAAAGTCTGCCGCAGCCGGGAATCGAAGCCGTGTCCCCCACTTTCCGGTCGGGTGCTCTGTCCTCTAAGCTACCACGAATCTTCATTTCTATGCTTTATCTTTTAACATTTGGCTCAATTTATTTTGGTACTTGGTATTTTTACTATTCCAAGAGTAATATATGGTAAATATTATTGAGAACTTCATTTAAATTATTCCCTTTATCAATATTTCGAGAGATATTTTCATACTTTCCCGTCTATATTCCATCTCTAAAACGGAGTAATAGAAACAAAATACACCCTCATAGGTCTTTAATAAACAATTCTGCATTCCTGTGAATTTATTCTCCATTGTCACTATATTTTCACCGGGAAAGTATGAACACCTAAATTTTATTCGAAAAGTCGATTTTTGGTGTTCATCTTTTTTTCTTTGGCGTAATTATACTCTTTAAGTATTAATTGTACACCATATGTATCTCCCATAGAAATGGGAGCCATGGGAAATTGTTACCAAAATGTTATCGTGCAGGCTACTCCCGTTCCATGACTCGGCAACTAAGTTTGAACCAGTGACGTTTCCGAAGCAACCCATTTATGTCCAGTTAACACCTCTTTCCTCTTAATTCAGAATGGAAACAGACAGTTAAAAACAAACTACGAAAAACGTGCGTATTTATGCCTACACTGGGATCTCTCTGTGATTGCCTCCCTTACTTCAGTGAATTACTCAGTGTTATGGCTCAAAGGCAATCAGCTGAACCCAAGTGGGCCCAATGTCACTAGGAGCAATGCGGCAGGCAATCGGAAGTCAATCCGCCACCGCTGACTTCCCGTCCACCGTGAATTATTACATTTAAATTACAGTCCCAGAGCAATTGGCGCAGCGGGAATGTTCGCGCAGTCACTGCTCCGATGTTACCACCCGGGTCTAACATTAATCTCGGATGTCACATTTGCTTGCAATTCGAGTGACTGATTACCATTTGAAGAGCAGAAAAGCTGTGGATTCTTGCGTATTATTAAGTAATCATCCCGTTAAAAACATAATTTAGAATTCGGAACCGGAATACTGTTTTATATCCCAGGGCTTCCCTTATTTTTCCATTATGCTGAGAAATGCCTTATAGCCAACGTTGGCGTTGGCTCTATGGGTTTGACAGAGTAAATTCTCTAAGCAATTAAAATATAATGCACTTGAAAAGGCTCCAAATATCATTGAAGCTACATACGGGAAGGATACGGTTGCCTTTGTACATATGGGAGTGCACTTTAAATCACAAGTATGAACAGATTTAAAAAACTGGGACTCGAACCAAGGTATTTCACTTTCCTGGAAGGAATTCTAACCACTGAAAGTGACATAGTAGTTGAGTGGTTAGAACGCCTGCCCGGAAAGTGGAACATCCGGGTTCGAGTCTCAATCATATCGCCATTTTCCACATATGTTTCTCCTTGGGTTTGGAGCTAAAGTTGAAATAAAAATACAACTCTTTTGAGTCAAGCACAAATGTTACATTTGAGAATCCAGTAATAAACTCCGCTAATTGTGGAAATTTGTGATGAATTATAAGTAATCTAAACGACGAAAAGGCAGTTTAAAATGAGAATGATTTACGTTTCAGCGATTTTATTCCTTTTCAAAGTGACGTAGGTGGTATTTCGTCCTTTCATACCTCTATAATCATACTCTTTCCATTGTGACGTATTTCTGGTAATAACCGTAGTAAAACTGAAGTTTGCAACCCATTTCCTTAATATTTCCTTCCATATCCAATTTAATTTTACGAGATTTTGGCTGATTTTATAATGACGCGTTACTCGTCAAATGTTCAATTATCTCCCGTGACTTGGACAGCAGTCGCTTCTTTAGTACATTTCACGGCGGAGCTGTCATAAAATCTGTTTGCAGATCCTCCTCTTCGGATTCATTCCTGTAAGTTTTTCGTCATTCGCCGTTAATTCACTTTCCTTTTCATATTACTACCACTTGTGATTACAGAATGAGATCGCCCAATTTCCGCCAAATTGGAAACTTTCCCTGCAATTCTCATCAACTAATTGCTTTTACCACGCCACTAAGTGATTCGCGCGGAATTTAAGGGAACTTAATTCCCATAAAAGACGATGTCTGCTCGTATTTAAGTTGATTTTGAAGTAGAAATCCGATTATCTCACAGCCCTTAACAGGCGTTGCCTCGGTTTTGCTACAATTTTTTCTCCCACTTACACTATCCATTCCTTTTTGATAAACCTATCGTACTCTCAACTCTAATATTAATAATTTTAGTTCAGAGCTTTCCAGTATGACGTCTATATATACAATGCAAGAAATTTTATGCATTAAAATCCACTCGAAAGGTTAAAAATGGCAACAATTAGTGTAAGAAGATTAATCAGCATCGGAATGTGAAAATTTCCAACCAAAATTCCGATTCTAAAAACGATTCCTAGGAAATTTTTGTATATATTTCAATCTTCCATTTTTAGTACTAATGATAAATAAATAACTACTTATTGGTTCTATCTAACAGTAAAACTAAAATCTATAGGTCTTAATATCTCTAAAAATTATATAATGTGAAATAATTTGATCTATTCCTGAAAGTGGTAGTTGGAATGGAAACATCTATCGGGACCCATTCTTCGGTTGAAAGTGTAAATTACAATTTTGGAGATAACAATTAATTATCTAAAAGAAATCGTGTGAAAGGTGGAACAGGATAATTGGTCATGTTTTTACGTTAAAATTGAAAATTTTAAGACTAAATATTAAGGTACCTGCGTGAAATAAATAAAAAATTGTTCCTTTTACTTTTTCTATTTTAACCCAAATATTAAAAAAAACTCTTATCCTGCACGATGTCGTAAGCTTTTGTATTTATAATTCTGCTGAATATTTCATAAATAAATAGATTTTATTGAGTATTTGTCTCCAAAACCGAAAGTAACTAAAAATAACAAATTGAATCGTTATAGGTATCAGAAGTTTTGAGAAGTGTCGGGTATTGCATTGGAATTGTTTAAAATTTTTTTTTCGTCCCATCACCATCTATAATATAAAGATATGCCCAAACTCTTTATCGAAAGTACACTACCGCACTTTCACAGTCATAAATACTTAAATGTATGGGATATTAGAATGATATATCGTAGAAGTAGCATGTCAAACAGAGCATGAAAGGAAAACACCCAAGGAAAAGAGTATAAAGGACAACATTTTTAATAATTAAATAGATTATATAATGAAAACGTAGCATAGAATTTAAAAATAGGAGAAAGAAATACGAAATAAAAACACATTAGAGGAATGACAAATAAAAGATACTATACGCAAAGAAAAAACTTAGGCGAAGGAATTCCAAGGGAAGACATCAAAATAAAACTTCAAACATGCTAAAAGATTGCTGAGGTACATGTGGCATAAATTTACGTGTAAGATTCACAATTGCAAATATAAAATGCATTAAAAGTGTAAGAAACTCAATCAAGGAGCAAACAAACTCCGACTGCAAAAATATGTCGTTAAAGGAAAGGTAATTGAAAGAGTTTGTGGAAAGTGGAAAGATTCATTCGTTGAAAATATCCAAATTCCCAAATTCCTCGTTCCCCTTCGAAGCATTAAGAATTCCCGGAAATTTTCCCTCTAAATCCGTTACAGCATGCATTATCGAGATCGTGGGAAGTTCTGAAAGAGGAAAACGGAATTTCAAAGGGGCGAAAATGAATGGGGATCTGAGGAAATGAGTGTGAACAAAACAGAAATGGAAGCAAAAGCGCCAAGGCATTCGTGTCGCCACGCCCGTTAACGAAAGCCGCTGCTGAGGACCTCTCGTGGATCAAACGAGAACTGTTTAGAACACACTTCGAATGGCGGATAGCGGAGAAGAATACAAATTGGGAAAATGCTACGGTTCCGGAGGACTGCGAAGGTCAAATATAGAATGAATGAGAAGGAAAGGGATGTTTGCGCCGAGTTTTCATTCTTGTTTCCAAGACTCACAAAAAAGAAACTTTTAGCGGAAATTGAAAGTATCATAAATAAACCAAGAGGGTGGGAACGTCGTTTTCTTGCTTCTTCAGGATTCAACTTTCTCTTAAAAACACATTGACAATTTCACTTAAGAGTTCATTGAGTTGCTCTTTACTTTAACATAAAAAAGTAAAACATATCTATAAAAGAAACATAGGTAGGGATATTTGGTGGAGCATATTCATATTTTAATAGAAGATTAAGATACAAAACTAGTCTTATTCCACAAAAAAGAAAAACCAGATAATGAAGTGGCCACTTCGATACCGGAGGCGGTGCCTTTTTCTTTTTTGCGGAATAAATCTAGTTTTGTCTTACTCTTATTTTAATACATATCTATAGATCTAAGAAATCTCTCAGGGAAATATTTACTGTCATCTTCTCATTAAATTACTGACTCTTATTAATTGCTGACTGTAATCTCCCCGTGGTATTAAATATACCACGCATTTGAATTGTTATTGTTTCATAATAGTCTTTAGTTTATTGGTGATCTGTTCATCGTTATTAAAAATATACATAAGAAGATATCATCTGGTTTTTGTAATATTTCTATCATTCACACCCCTTATTTTCAGTAAACAGTTAAAATAAATTAGAATATTTTTCCTGGGTGCGCAACATCTTCCGCAAAGTCACCCATACCCATTTTCGTTAGAATATTTATGTCTACAGGTAACCAATACTCTTCGGCTATGCTGTTAATTTAGAATGTATCTATAAAGCAGAATAATGCTTATGACCAACAAACATGATTAACAAATCTTTTCCAAAGAATGATAAGATAAATAACAAAAAAAGCATGGTTCACATGCTTAATTTTAGATACAGAAATGTAAGAGAAAAATTCTGCCGTAGTTGAAGATCGAACCCTGGTCTCCCACTTCCGGGCGGATACACTACCCTCTAAGGTACTCTACTAATACGGATCGATCTCTCATTCAATTTCTTGGGCTATAATCGGACACGGAGTGCTAAGGAAAATCCATCTCATTGGTATTGATGGCCTCACCCCTTTACACGCGCAGGACATCGATGCCACCTCACCATCATAGCGGACTTCCTGTGAGCCGGAACGGAAAAATGATTAGTTTTACCTGCGAAAAAGCTGGTAGTAAGACATTCCAGGTACCACCTTACAGGTGTTTCTTCTAATTTTGAAATTTTTGCTCATCGCTTCCTTCCGCTCCATTATTACAAGAAATACGGGGAAATAACGCGACGTTTAACCATTCAATTTGGAACGAAGAAAAGTTAATTCCGTTCAAAATGATCCGAATTCAAACTCCAAATACCAATAAAGCATGAAAAGAAATCGCGAAATACAAGGTAAGCTGCCAAAAAATTATAAACAAAGAGAGAACTAAACCAAAGTAAAGGAGAACGATTGAAGTCCTCAGGTTGCTCGGATGTTATCTGGAGATATTCATTCCAGAACGTCCATTCTTCGTTCATTCGTTGCAGCGATAAAAATAATCGTAGAAATATCCAAAAAGTAAAAAAGGGATACGTAATATGTTTTTCATTAACCTGGAATTTCTATTAGATTGAAATTATCTTCCGGTTAAGCCACCTCTATCTCTCTTTCACTAGCCGAGAAGCAGCCATAGAATTCCGAAGTTTCTCAATACCCTCTTCCAATGAATAAAGCTTCATTTCCTAACCCATGGCCATCCCTCAGTTTTCCTTTCCTCCCTCAGACTTATTTCAACTCCACCTTATCGTCCTTGGATCTTTGCCTTCCTCTATTCCAACTTTCAAACTGCTTCCAATACTCCAACATCTCCTCCAAGAAACTCCTTCAGGCCAATGAATCCCTGATCCCTCCACCTGAATGATTTTCAACTTTTATTCAGCACTTATAGCTTTTCCAGCATCGATACATTGATATTTTTCAAAGAATTTCTTCCATCTCTGTCACTGGTCACCCCGCCTCTCTTGCTGTATCCCATTAAAGGCGAAATACCCTCAGGTTATGAGACTCCTGACGTTTGATGACGGTTTCGTAAGATTAAGCTTTAATCTCGAGTTGCTTCCTCACTTATCACCCGCTATATTGCCCCTGATACGTTACGCTCATACAAACGTTGAGGTATAACGTCTAAATTCTACGAGCAAGCTACTTCAGCGCGTTTTCCTCCGGAGATGACCTTAGCATTCACATCTGCTAAAAGTAAGGAGTACTCTACGAAGACAGATGGGTGTTCTTCGTGAGATCCTTATAATGCCTCTAAACATTTTTCCAATAAAAACTACCATTCTATTCGAGTATGAGAAAATGCTTTTCTTCAACGGAATTATTTTAGGGAAAATGAATTTGAGACCACAGTATTTTTTATTCTTATCGGATATTATGTTAATTGACAGTTCTAAAAAATAAAGGAAAAGATTAATTCCATCTCTTATGGCATTTTTTTCGCAATTTATGTCAATTATTCTGCTATTCCATAATTGTATTCTATTTATCTCTATAGTAAGCAGCCAGGAGGTCAAAATTTGAAGCGTTAAATAAAAAAATTAAAACATTTCAAACAAATTTTTCGTAAGAATCTTTCTTATGAAAAAGTTTCAACATATTTCAAGTTTCTCATCTACGTCTACACTAACATAAATACCCTTCATGTCGCCTTTCGGCATGTGGCAGGAGGTGTAAACACCAAGTGTTCGAATTACCTTTCTAGCTTATTGTTATCGCCTATCGTTCGCGGAAAAAGTCCCTAAAACTTGACTTTTCCTCGCATCTATTTCTCTTACTTTAAGCTCATTGTCGGATCGGCCGAGGTTGCAGAGGGGTCGCATGGTAACGATTAACTTCGCAAACGTACTTTCTCTGAGTTTACCAAGCAATCGTTAACAGAGGTATTAGGGAATGGAATGCTTTACCTGGAGAAGTTCTCATTCAAATGCCGAAAAATGTTAAAGCGTTCAAAATAAGGATAAAATCAAGATATATGTAGATTTCTTGTAATGTGCCATGCAACATTGTACATGCGACTATATGGATAAATACCATGTATGTTACTTTAGTTACTTCTATTTCTACTTAATGTATAATATTATTTTGTATTGTAATGTGCTATGATGTAATGTGCTTCATGTATTTTTATATTCACACTTGTATTCTTATGTTATGTATGTTATTCATATACTGCCAACGGGAGGTTTTTGGAGGGTTTTCCCTCCCGTCTTGGCGAATGCCAGGCAGCCTTCAAAATTATACTTCCCTCCAGCGTTGCCACCTGGCCAAATTAAAATGCAGATTTTAATAAATAAATAACTCGCGCTTAGTTTCTAATCTCCTTTCTTTCAAGGATTCCAAAACTGCGTCTGAGAACATTTGCGTAACGTAGAGCTTTTTAGCAAATCGTATCGCCTTGCGTTGAACTTTCTCGAGATTGCTAGTATACGTTTCATCTGCTGCATGTTTCATCATACGTTTTCTGGANACTCACGTATAGAGACAAACGGGAAGCTCCGGAATACGGGAGGTTTTTGGAGTACGGGAGGTTTTTGGAGAACGGGAGGTTTTTGGGCAACGGGAGGTTTTTGGAGGGTTTTCCCTCCCGTCTTGGGCGAATACCAGGCAGTTTTCAAATTATCATGTTATACTTCCTTCCAGCGTTGCCACCTGGCCAAATTGCAATGTTATTTTAATGCAAATGCAAATTTTAATAAATAAATAACTCGCGCTTAGTTTCTAATCTCCTTTCTTTCAAGGATTCCAAAACTGCGTCTGAGAACATTTGCGTAACGTAGAGCTTTTTAACAAATCGTATCGCCTTGGGTTGAATTTTCTCGAGATTTCTAGTATACGTTCCATCTGCTACATCCCATATACTCGCCGCATATTCCAGATGGGGCCTAACGAAGGTGAAGTAACATCGCTTTCTAATCCTTTCATCGCATCTACTTACAATGCGCTTTATAAAACCGAGCACTTTAGCTTCTTGTTACCGCAGATAAAGTATATTTAAAAAAAAATACGTGCGCTCCAGTTTAAGTTATTTGTAAAATGATTTGGAGAAATTCAGCTTATTCGACTGCATCCATATTCATTCCGCTTATTTTGTACGGGTGGTTCTGACGCAATTGTTTCCTTTGGAAAAAATTTACTACAGTTTCATTAATTTCAAAGGGTCGCGCTACAAAGCTTTGAATGAAACGATCCAACATGAGTGAGTTATCGCTATATAATGAAATTGAAAGACAATAGAGCTACCTAGGTTCAGGGAGATATGGATTTCTGACGACATAAGTAAAATATGAATGAGTAAAACTAGTCGGTTAATTATCAGAAGCGGCAGTCAAAGATGTGTATATTTTATAATAATCAAACCATATTTTCCTAACTCAGGTATATAAGCGTATAAAAGAGCAGTGAGTAATATACCTCTCAAAACTCCCAAAGCATTTTCAATGAAATTTACTTTTCTAATACTCAAATACTACTGCTGAACATAACTTGCGAATCATTTGATGTCGATGGTATGATCTTTGCAAAACAGTTTTAGAAAAGCCGATAACAAGTGCAACTTGAGATATTTAGAAATTCTTTATCCCGTAAGGTATTGAAAATTCAAAAGTTTGAAAGAAAGGCTCGTTTTCTGGATGCGTAACACAAATTCATTGCCTCAATCCTTATTTCAAGCGGTAAGTACGCAACGAAGGTATTCAAGCTCTTCGGTGTTCATTTATGGTGCGGCAATCTTCGGTGAATTCAAGTCTGGAAAGATTCGAGACAATCGACTTGATGAAAGGTGTAAAATTGCCAATGATCGTAAACCGTTTTATAGCTCGAAAGGGGAAGCTGATAATTTATGACGCACATAAAGAATAGCTGCAAGAAAACCTCGGATTGAAATAATCTTTAAGTGCTGGTGAAGCCCAGTATTATGTTAAATGCAGTAACGATCTAAAACTAATCATGAAATAAAGTATACCCAATAATAAATAAGTTCGATTTAATAGATAATAAAATCAAAATTGTTAATCTTTCTTGTGTGTTTTTGATGTTCTAATGTTTTCTTATTATTTAGTTTCTATATTATATGCAGAGGAATTCTATCAGTAATCACAAAACCCACTTATCGGTCTCGACTTTGTGCTAGCTATTCGTAATGAAACCTAGATCTTTTTTATTAAATATCCTGTGGTAACGAATATAGGTTTTGTCTTATTCCTTTCACTATCGGTGATCATTCGCTCTCCTGTTAAAGCAGGATTTGAATCCTGGAGGGAGGGATCATATGTGCGAAATGAGATCAGCTATCGAATCTCTTTTAAGAATAATACTACTCTATCAATAGAAAATTAATGGAGGATTTGGACTGTGTTATAAGAAATTCCTTTTTCAAGTAACTTACTAAACATAAAACTTCTTAAAATTGACTTAATTAGCATTTAACTTACTTAACATTTAAACATTCTAAAAAAATCGGCTGCTCTGCCCAGCATTTAGAAGATCTGGCTTCGACTCCCGATCTTAAAAGATATTTTTCACGTCGTTTTATTCTTATGGTTTCTCTTCGGGTGCACGCCTTATCGACCTAAGTTTGCTCCTAGTATTTGAATTTTATTAATGAGGCAACTGCTTCCTGAAATCTAGTTGAAATTATGCAAATCGTAATACTGACTCAATTAAGTAAAAAGATCCGACAGAATGGCTGCATTTTGAAACAGATCATACCAAACAAAGATAAAAGAGTAATTTATCGAGGAGTATTTCGAGAAAACATCCGAATTAACGTAAAAATGCAACATTCTTTACCTTCAATACAGCCGACGATTGTAGGGAATTCCAACAGGCTTCTGTGCAGATATCGCAGTCTAAAAGTAAGCTAATAAGGCACTTTCCCACATGAAGCACATATCCCACCTTTAATAAAGTACTCTCCTTTCGAATTTTAATGGGCGCGAATCTCTTCCGCACGGCATTATTATCATTCACATAGAACCTTTTTGAAAGTTCGAAACATAGCTGATTGGTTTCCCCTTCAATTCCGAAGAAAATGAGCTAGCGCATATCCAAAAGAAGGATTTTATCTAATTCATATTCCGATGGCATTGTCAAAACTTAAAAAAACATATGATAGGACTTCATCCACTTTTAAAAAATTCCCTTTCTTGTGGTATTACTTTCCAACGACCTTATAAAGCCTCTTTTCAGACAAAGCTGTACATTAAATTTAGCGACAATCTTTTTGATCCTTTACTCAGAAGTTCTCGTACTCATCTAGGTAAGACAGGCTGTAGTTGCATAAAGGGCGGGTGAACAGCTTGTTCCATGTTTATAATATCTTTTCCGTAAAACAACACATTTTCTTCGTATACATAAACATCATAGTTTAATCCGGGATGAGGTGTCATTTCGTGCATGATTGAACGCAATATAATTTACTACATTTGAGACAAATACCTAGAGGCAGGGAAGTAACCAAAAAATGTTCATGGGGTGGTTTAGAGCCATGGAGTAAACACAGCATTACGTAAAATGCAAAGGCAGGAATACTTTCGCCCAGAACTAATGAAAATAGAAACTGGTTTTTTAAACATGCATGCGCATCTCCAGCGTTGTTTATGTGGTATAACTTCGAGAGCCCATCCTCTCGAATACTATCGTTTATTGTTGGCTCTGTTCTCTTGGGGGGGGGGGGTGAACCCCCTGAACCACCCCCTTGGATTGGATTGGATTGGATTATAACGAGGTCATGACGAAGGATGGATATGTGGATGGAAAAAGTCCAAGAGTAGGCTTGTGTGTAATATCCCTAAATACTTAACTAATGGACTAAATGGATAAAAGGATACTATTGAAGGACTATAACGAAGCATTGGAGATACAAAGAAAATACATCCCTCATCTATCGGACAAGAGAAGTGGTAAATAAAATAAAGTGTTTAGTGTCAAAACATATTCGGAGCAGAAACATATGAGAGATGAGAATTATTATACCAGTATTTGAAAATTACTACAAAAAAGAGCTTAAATATTTAAAAGTAATCCACAATAACAGGAAGACCAAGGTCATTACGGAAAAAAATCAAATTAAATATTATGCAAATGTAACAAACCATACCCATATTTGGACATTTTAGAGGATATTTTTGGTGTTAACTTTAGTGATCCAACCAAACAGATACATCTGTACATATCAAACAGACACACATCAATACCCTATCCGTAGTGCAAACCAAGCTAAATCCAATGCCACTAGGGCCGGGATGCGAACAGGAAATCCGGCATATTTTTCTAATGTTATAATAATTTCAACTAAAATTAAGATAAACCGTAACTATGGAAGAAGCAGTCACCACATAACGAACATTATAATTCAAATGTGTGCAAAAGAAATTTAAACTGCTTTCCGTTAATTTCCGTTACATTTTCATAAACAACTGGTAACGTATCCATCCTACACCTTACTAAAAACCATTTAATTCAAACTCATTAAGGGAGTGAAACTGAAGATGGTGAAAACCAATCAAGTTAGAGGAAGCAAAGGAGTAGCGGAAACAAGAATAATACGCATTTCCTGCAAAGGAATGTGATTACGAAATCATAATCGTTTCGGCTGAAATGACCATAGCCTCTCGTGACATCTAAATGTGCACATTTTTGTCGGAGGCAATATCTGGAGGAAAATTTCCCTCGCCCGAATAAAACGATGCTGGTGAACTCTTTTTCAAAACCTAATAACTTCATCTCGGGGAGAAAATATACTCGTGACCTACATTGCTTTCCATGCACACAAGAACGGACCGAAAACAATGCGACCTGAAATTTGCCGCCGGTTGGAAATAAATTAGTTTCAAACACCGCGAAAAATATTCGAATGCGAGCAACTCTGGCGATAAAGTCTACAGCACGCACATGTGCTTTAATAGTTTCCCTGTGGACTAAATCGGGTTTTATTACATCATATTGAATTAAAAATTAGAATGTTATTCATCTCCGTTTGCTACATTTATTCAGAAGTCATTAGAGCGTGACTTACTAGAGTCGGATTCAAAACCATGGCATGGAAATTCAACACTATTTGCGAATCAGGGCACCAAAAATACACAGAACGGTCTGTTAAATTGATAAAAACGCAGATTTAACTTGCGGAGGAAGAATCCGATAATGGCTACATTGGACGGCAATCGTCCCGTATGAGCAAACGCGTCCCGATTGTTCTCGTTTAATACTCCATCATAAAAGTCAATTGTCGCGCTCACGTTCACACAAACATACACGAAATAGTACTATCGCTTTTCCCAGCATTAATCCCGGAGTGCGCGAGTGAACTTCGTGAGTCCAACCTTTTCGTTTAGCCTCGTGGGAAGTACCCCTTACTCGACCCTTGAGCCCTGACCTACTTGAGTGTGAAACAGAGAAGGAAACGAAGAAATATGTAAGTTAAAGTTTCAAAGGTCAAGCGAAAAAGACGAACGTAAACAGGCTTGCTTTTCTGGTGATGAAATGCACAGGTTTCCACAGCGATGAATATTTTTACAGCGCAGGAGCAGAGAGAAATTTTCTTATCGCGAGGACGAGCCGCGCGGAAAGTATGCGAAGCAAATATAACCTCGGGCAGTCGAAAATATGAAAGTGGGCGGGAGATGAAATATTTTGAAAGAATCTTTGCAGTAGACCGAGACTGGGGATACCTTTGCGATTCTGCTCATCTTTCTCATATTACTAACTTTCTATTGGTGCCCTGCTTTCCTCGCCCCGTAAAATTTACCTCGTAAATTGAGCTCCAAATATTCAACTTTTCAACTAGGCTCATATTCTCCGTTATGGGAGTGCAGTTCCTCCATTCCCTATTCCTTCGTAGAATGGCTTTGCCATCATTTTTCAAAACGGAAGACATTTCAAATTGCCAAGATTATTGGGACCATAACGGCTTTACTGAAATATATATAAATAAGTTAGGTTCATATTTTTCTCAATGAATTTTATGTTTAAAGCGAAGTTATTTCCAAATATTCCTTGGAGTATACCCCTGAAAATTGCCCTTACTTAGACCACTTCTTCTGGGTTCCTTATTGTCCCATTCCACTTTACTTCAAAAAGTCGGAAGAAAAAATTCTTGTGCATTCTTGGCATCCTGAGCCCAATCCTCGGCTCAATTTCTTTATAAAAAAGGGTCAATTACATTTTCTCTCGTGATCTTTTCCTTTCATTAAGTGACGAATACAATTCCAACCTTCATTGTTCCCTCTCTGACAAATTTGCTACGACGGCATAGTCATTTAATTAGTGAATCCTTTTTTTCTCACTTTTCTCACACCTGAAGATGTAGCTTGGCTACGAAACCTGGTCGTGCTTGTAATTTTTATTGTGGTGTAGTAAAAGGATTTTATCATGACGCCGTTCTGTATTTATGAATACCACAAAGTGAAACCTGAGTCTGTTTCGTTAATTCCCTAATACAAAAACTGTATGAAACAACTCTTTACATGAACATAGAAATGCAAAATTTGAGTCATTAAAAAGCTCGAGGCATGAGTTTTTTTTGCATGTTGTATTGTACGTCAACTACAACTTATCGATTATTTTAACCCTTCAGCTGAGGGAAACGTACTTCTACGTTCTTCTAAGAGGACTGCGGGAAAAACTTATTTCTACGTTTGACCTGCTCTTTCTTCCCCGTTCTTGTCCTTTCTCAATTTTATGGCCCTGTCTCTCAATGAGACACCCAAAGGCTCACTCTTCTGTATTGTTCTAGATTGGGAAAATCGAAGGGATTTCGCACCTCGGGGGAAACTCAAATCTTCGATTTCTGAATAGCGGATTTACGAAATTAGTAATAATTGATAAAAATCGATATATCTGCGAAGTGTTTGGTATCAAAATGAACAGCAAAGTACAAGGAAAGTAAATTCGGACTGCTTATACAAAAGAAATTTCTTATTAAATATATACCAACCATAATTTCTAAACAATGACCACTGACTGCACCCATAGGAAAAAGGTCGACCCGGATTATAAGGGGTAACTACCTGCTAGGACTTTCCTGCGCCTCCAGTACTCCTGTTACTTTTCTCCCGCACACAGATGTAGAAAAATCTGAGGGTCCCGTAGCTAAAGGGTAAAACGAATTTAAGATATCCAGGGCGGCCATGCGGCTAGGAACGTACGTACAAGGAACCGGCAGGAGTTGGCGTTAGAAATCCCGTGTGACTCTCAGACACATATGTATAACCATTCCTCCAACAAAATCGTACAATATTCATTCAATGGAGAAAATAAATCATAATCACCATCGCATTCCACCCAAATCATCACTTGGATGAACGGAACTAATGCCTGTCTAATTTAAAATGAAAATTTATGAAAATGTTTTCAAGGGTTACTCGAGATCACTCATACGGAGTGAATTTATGGGCGCATTTTAATTTCAAACGAGTTTCCAGTCCATCGGTTCTAGAAGGGCTAACACGATCTCACCTTTAAGGCTACGGATAAATCAATCATCAATTGAAATTAATGAACCTATACTCGGTAACTCTCTCGTCTGATTTCCTTCCAAAGAGGGCGTCATAAAAAAGAACTTATTTTCCTCGTAAATTTTAACATTTTAGAACCACTCGGGGAGGCAATCGTAAAACCCATGCCTTCAAACATCACCCTCCAAGTTGTATGGCTCGATGTTAAATATTCAACGCGGTATTCAAAGGTTTTTCTCGCCGTAACTTACGAAGACACTTCGCAAGTTTTTCTTTAAACATTACAGATCCTGGTAGTGAAAGTGAAATACTTGAAAAGTGAAATGATTTGGTACGTCAGTTTCGGTAGTTGATAGTAAAATTGTAATTCATTCCTGCTTCCCTGAATCTAAGTCTCTTCAGGAATACGTAGCCATGGTACTCATCAAATAAAAAAGAGAGCGGTCGACCTTTTTATTATTCTCATAAGAATAGTGAGCGTAAAGATTACAGAGTTCATAGTAGTAGTAGTACATTGGAGGTGACCCAAGAGTTCTTAAAAACACTGCATAGTGAAGTTTTCCTGAAGATACTCAAGTGAAATCAAAGGAGTGCATGATAGAATACACAGAAAATTTTCTTTACACGATCATTTATGATTATAGGATATGTATGAAAAACTTAAGACAACAATTTGAAGTGCATTTTTAATTTATAGGGCTTAAACAGGCAGAGTGTTGATCAAAAAGCACAGGAGTTACACATTGGATAGAAAAAGATGCAATTGATAAAATGACTGATATAATTCAATCTTTAATGTATACTGAGACGTCGAAACATATGACGGAAGTGCTCACAGAGTAATAGAATTAGATGAATTGCACGCTGAAAATAATGAAACGATTTTTCAATGCTTTGACCTTTTCGGGCGTGGTACTGATAGCATGGAAATAATCTACACTGTAATCATTATCGATAACGCTGGAAACATGTAAGATGATGACAATTACGTTTAATCTTAATTGACTTATACAATTCCTTTACATAACGTAAATTTTATGCTGAAAATAACTTTCAACAGCAATTGGAATGACAATTAAATGTCTTCCTTAAGGCAAATGAGTTATTTCTTACTTTAAAAGTACTGCGCGATCAAATATATAACCTTAACCAGCACTTAAGGGGAAAAAAATTCCTGTAGGGAAAATATTCTCAAAATGGCTATCTGNTTTCAACAGCAATTGGAATGACAATTAAATGTCTTCCTTAAGGCAAATGAGTTATTTCTTACTTTAAAAGTACTGCGCGATCAAATATATAACCTTAACCAGCACTTAAGGGGAAAAAAATTCCTGTAGGGAAAATATTCTCAAAATGGCTATCTGTAACCTTCCGACATCTAAAATTTTTATTACAAAAAAAATAAAATATTCACGGCAAAGCTAAATTGCAAATATAGACACTATAAATGCATATTCTCACAATTAATAGAAATGGGAGATGGTGAATGGACAGGAAAGGAGATAAAAAACGGAAAACATCGGCAAAATAATACAATTCTATAATATGCGTTACGTCAATATTATGCATTACAGGGATAATAACCTGTCGTAGTGGCGGAGTGATTAGAATGCAGTTAGTGGGGATTCCGGGTTCGAGGCCCGGCTAACTGGATTTTTCTGATTAATGAATGGTTGCACGCGTAATTCAATAATTGCTAATAAAGTGGACTAAAGTTTAGTGGATTGCTAATAAAGTGGTGCTAATGTTTCCATTAAAGAAAATATTATTATAATAATGCAAATTTGAGAAAAATGATAGGAAAAAGATACTGATGAAATGAATGAGTGAAATATTAGGGAGCCATATGTGTATCAATCCCGTAGTCATCGTCGGCGGAACAAAGTACAAGCCGGAAATCATGCTATCTGAAGTATGTGGGGGAGACTACATAACGCATCGAATATATCGCGAGGAAAATCTCGATATGTTTGTTTAATCGCGGCAGAAAAACGAATTGGGAAACCTTTCCAATAGGAAAAATGGGGAAGGTAGTATTAGGAAACCCAGTAAATATCAGCTAGGATAGTGAAAATGCGACAAAATGATAGTGAAACCTCCAAAGGGACGTCGATAAAAGGGAGAAGAGGGCAGGAAAGGAAAAAGGAAAAAATAGCACGAGAAAAAAAGAAACGGTAGCGAAGAGAAAGACAGTGTAGAACAGGCAGAAGAGCTGGAGTGTGGGAGAAAATGCAAGTGTGACGAGAAAGGGAGTGTTATGAAGAGAGCTGAGGGAGGATTCAGAGAGAAAATTTGCGAATTGCATGGAAAACGATGAATTATTGCCGCTGCTTGAAGCGTGAAAAGAGAGCGAGAGCACGGAAGAAAAGAATCGGAGAGTGGCGACGAAACGCCCTCTCGAAACGAAAAATGGAGAAAAATGCTCAAAACGCGAGGAAATGGGCGGGGAAAATAAATGCTGTGAGAATTTCATGCGAGATGTTCACGCGCAATCAACGACGCTGTCTCCCGGAAGAAGGATTTTCTCAGAACTCTTCGCCTAGGATTGATGTTCTGCGAACGTGGGAAGGTCGTCGAAGGTGAACAAGACCGAGGGATACACGCTGTCTCCGCTGTTTCATTTCGACGCCCGGCTCAACGAATACTGCCTATTAAGAGAGGTCAGGAAAATGCAGCAATTGAACTTCTAATTGTTCTCCGTTAAATTTTCTCGGTTACCATTAATTACGCTGACAATGAATACTGATTTCGACATACATTCGTTATCGTAAACAATTTGGTTCCGACGTAAACTACTCTCCTCTAAAATTAAGGTTATAATCAATAATAGAAGCCGTGAATTTTATTTTTGCAATCGAACATGGTTTTTGACACGAATTATTGAATATGACAATAAAATAACCTAAGACACTATTGAACGCCTCTTTTATAATATAATAATAATATTTATTAACGTCATGAGGAATAGTGTCACCTAAGGACAAAATCAGAATGTTTATAAAAAGTTGAGCATATACTTTGTCGCGGCGAAACAAAAAATAACTTTATAATTCAATTTTAGAATTACCTATGTATTATATAAATAAAATTATATAATACAATGTATAATTATATTATGCAACATGATACTAA
>KZ308200.1:920419-1046948 GCA_000376725.2 Ladona fulva | reverse complement strand
TTTTTTTAATGTTTTTGTTAATTTAGGTTTAGCATTATATAATATTAGATTACATTTAGATCTGTATTAATTCACCATATATGTTAGTTGTAAGTTGAATTTATTTGAGTAATTTTTTATATCTATGACTCAGAGGTTAGGTGTAAGAGAAGCCCATTGGGCCTAACCTCGCCGTAAGGGTAAACTAAATAAATAACAAATAAATGCACCTAAGAAGTATTTCCTCTTAAATGAGTCCTCGGCCAACCTAATGCAATTGGACTATTATATTCGGTTTTCCTTATATCGAACATAAATCTTGCACAAGAATTAACTAAGTTTCTCCCGTATATCACAATGAACGAGGCAACAGTTGTAAAGGATTGAGAATATAATTTGGAAAACGTTTTTACGTATGTGGATGGATAATATATGACCATTTAATTTAAAGTGTAAAATGTTGAATTAACCTAGTTTCAGAAGGAAGATACATGTTATGTCCATGATAGATTATCATTCATAATGACACCTAAGGGGAATGAGATTCCATTACGAATCCCTTGAGAGTTATAAGTGGCTTACTGTCAAAAACATCGATAACCTAAGTACCTTCGGCGTCATAGGGACGAATCATGTAAAACCTAAATTTGGTGTTATGGAAACAGACGTATTTATTATGTATCGCTCCCTTGCGAGCATGAATCGCGTTATTGGCATCTTAAAATAGGTTTTCTTGAAAAATCTTAAACATATTATTCTGAAAAGCGCATGAGGGAACTTCTCCAAGCTTATACGTAAGATAGGATTCCTATTAATCTTCGGCGGATTAACTGAGTAACTGTCAGAGATGATGTGCAAACTCTGACGGTGAGCTTAACTTCTAAAGACCCGATCACCGTCTTCTCCGTTGTACCCCCAGGCTTCAATAATGGCTAATCATTAACAGAAGCGCGAAAACTATACAAAGATTCTTCTCCTTGGGAATTTTCCTAGGTGCACGCCTTATCGTGCCAAGTCACCTTAACCCTTTTTCTTGTAAAAGGTTAAATAGATATTACATTGTCGTGGTTGGTATTTAGAGACAAGAGAATAAAAATTAAGATCACGGCAAGAACAACTAAAGTATTAAAACGGTTTGAGATCAGAGTAATAATTACAGAAATCTGTAAAATTGAAAAATATAAGAGAAACTAATGCTGAAGCATAGATTGCCCCATCCATAAAGATAATATCTTTAAGAATTATTCTTGAAATGACCAGTTCTAGTCATTTCAAGTTCTAGTATTCCGTTTTTTTAAGCAGGAATCTGTAAAACTTATGCAAGACTATTTTTTTATTCTTTATAACACCATTATGCTATTTTATTTAAAATTATATTTGTGTAAATTTTTTTCCCTACTTACAAATTTTCATTTACTCATTCTCATTGCACACGTGGATTTTATGTTACCTGCCATAATGTTAAGTGATATTTTATATTAATTAATAAGCATTTTACATTTCTTTACCTACTGTAAAAAACCCTTGTCAGTAATATTTGCGTCCTAATTTAAAAATTCACTCACCTTAACGATGATCGATTTTCCCCGATAATTTTGTAACTCGAAATTAAAATAGAACTGTATATTTAATAACATTCTTTGAAAACGTCAACAGGACTTTCTTTTCAATTTTGTTTGTTCAAGACCCTCACAGTTTCTTTCTCTTCTATTCTTTTGATTTAATCGCATATTTTGCATAACTTTTAATGCTATTGAGTGCTTCACATGCTTTATTGCTATTTTGTAAATGGGAGATGGGGCTTTCTATATATCAATTTTGCAGAGTCCTTTGTCTGTCCATTTGCCATATTTTATACAAGGATGTTGGGAAGCATTCCCAAAACAGTGTTTTTGTTGTTTGCATGGTTGTCCAGAATTACAGTAACTGTTCGGAAAGTGGTTGACCTGGGTTCGAATCCCAGACATGTCGCAAATATGCATACCTGTTTATCCTTACGATAAACATTTTTCATCAACTTACATTCTGTAATTCTTCACATGCAAACTAATCAAAGTTAAAAGGAAGAGTGAATGTCAA
This sequence comes from Ladona fulva, assembly GCA_000376725.2. NCBI lineage: Eukaryota > Metazoa > Arthropoda > Insecta > Odonata > Libellulidae > Ladona > Ladona fulva. The sequence goes on along the minus strand of KZ308200.1, from coordinate 1,044,890 downwards.
CAAAATTACTTTATATTCCTTACATTTAATTCTGCCTAATGGGCAGTTACGAAACACAAATTTACTTCCCAAGGTTACTCAAACCTCTTTTCATAATCAAGGCAAATAGTTGCCGATGATTAAAATGCCCATTAATTTACATAATTTAATTAATTATCATAAAACAAACATAAAGAATGAGGATTTTGGAAATATCGTTCCTTTACCCAGCAGCTGAGATTGTTTGGGAAGAGAAAAGCAGGTTCATTCCGGCAGCAGACAAACAAACAATACGTCCAGACGTAAATGGGAAGATAAATGGCTACTATCAGCCGCAAGAAAGAAAAAGATCTCAGTGAATGAGGTAACACTTGTTGAGTCCACTGTTTGAATTCGACGAAAGGGATATTAACTTCACCAATCACGATTACCATTAACTTCGAAAAGAATGAATTATGGACGTATTTCCGCATGGATAGAAGGGTTGCCGATTTCATGTATCACGTAACGATTCCTACAAATAAATGTAGCTTAACATAGCCATAGATAATATAAGTCATCTTAAAAATTATATGACTTAATTTGTATCTACAAAGATACATCACCAGTCTCTTTAAATATACATGCGCACAAAAAATAATAAATTGTTCATTCAACCCTCATGCATGCAACATATTAACAGGGTACAACTTTATAAAATTCTAAAACTTTTACTGCGTTAGTTTTTAAATTTTTGGGCGTCCGAATTCTTAAAATACCTTGCTTAAATTTCTTTGATTTAGAATATGTTTAGATTAGCAATGAATATATTTAATAATGATGGGCAAAAAGATTCCTATTGCGTATCTATGCCTTTTCTATATCACTATTTACAGATTGCGGTTCTATGCCTTTCTTATATCACCCATTATATCAGCATTTTTCATTTCTTTACCTATTGTAACAACCCTTGTCAGTAATATTTGCGCCCTAAATTAAAAATTCACTCACCTTAACAATGACCGATTTCCCCCGATAATTTTGTAACTCGAAATTCAAATAGAACTGTATATTTAATAACACTCTTTGAAAACGTCAACAGGGCTTTCTTTTTAATTTTGTTTGTTCAAGACCCTCACAGTTTCTTTCTCTTCTATTCTTTTGATTCAATTTGATCACTATATTGCGTATCTATGCCTTTCCTATTTGCCTTACTACTTTAGAAATTAACATTATCTCTCAGGAAAGAGATATAATATGAGAAAAGGTGCGTCACGTACGTTAAGTTTAACGTTCCATCCGAGGGTTGTTCGCCTCTTACTCCAGTTTGTAGGTTTGCTGCCTCTATGAGGAAACACTATGTCCCATAGTCGAACGAACTTTCTACCTAGCTAACAAAGCATCCCTCACAGTGACGACACTATCTGGTAAGATAGCTCTCTAGATGGATAGAGCAGCCTTCCGGGAAGGAAAGACATACTGGTTCGAGTCCCGGTCCTGTCGACTTATTTTGCATTTACTTATCCTTCGATTTTCTTCTTGGATTTAGACAGGTTCTCTACCCAAATAGTGTGATTAGCAGCTGGTTCTTTTTCTTAAGTCTCAGAAAAGTGCAGCTGGTACCCATTTGTCTCATATCACGTATCGCTTACTGTTATTGTCTTCGTTGACATTAGTAGTTGACTTCGTTGAGTGTTCCATTAAATGAAATTGACGGCTGAAACTCACAGTGTTGAAGTTATAATTTTCAATTTCAAGGATCATTAAATCAGAATGTTACATAGAATTCTAAATATAAAGTTGGTGCCCATGTTCTCGAGGAAATATTTCGACTTGATGTGGTTATGACGGCTGATGAAATTTTCGTGTCAAAATTTCTAAAATACAGCAAGATTTAATTCGCCTGGATCTTATGCAGCAACAATACTTTCTTTCGCCGAGTGTTGCAGCAATCAAGGGGCCAGGGTTTAATTTTTCCCGAATTCACACGGAGAACCAAGGATGCCTGTCGACAGACTGACAAGGCGGAGAACCAGACGAAAACTGACTCAAAAGCACCGTCAAAATTGGGCAAATGTACTGCACAGTAAGGTCGTCTCTGATGGTATCTTTGATTCCGAAATACGTGTTAGACAGTTCTATTGTGCAGTTCATCTGCCCATTTTTTACGGTGCTTTGGAGTCTGTTTTCGTCTGGTTCTCCGCCTTGTCAGTCTGCCGACAGACATCGTTGGTTCTTCAGTCTTGTCGCCGTAGTCCTGATCTCTTTTCATTCATGCAATCACACGTTCATGCATCCATTATTGAACCGGCTTTAATAGGCTGAATGAAGATGAAAATCAGACTACCTTGGAATACATTTAATAAAGGTGAAGATCCATGTCACTCAGAAAAAAGTGACAAAAGAGTGCTAATTTACTATATGCATATATGTGATTGATGTATGTACTCCCTTGAATTTATTTGCAATGAGGGAAATGTTTTTTCATACCCCTAAACACATGGTTTTGAATCAATGTTTTTAACAGAATTACCTTAAACATTAAATTTCAGGACTACGATTCGTATTAAAAGTATGCATTTCAAACTAATGATATTGATAACAAACTTCCATATCACTTAGCAATATTTCATTTCTAGATATAGAATTATTGCTAGGTGATTTGAATCCTAAATATATTAACAGCTGAAGACAGATTTTTCTCATGTCTCCATAAATATAAAACAGGAAATTTATCCATGAAATTATATTAAATATAAAACTTTAAAACGAAGTTATTTTAAAACTTACAGTATCTTTTCTTTAATTTTAGAAGAAGTCTACGTAGCCCGGTTGTGCATGAGAGTTTCTATTTTACTTTGCGCCCACCTTATGTATGAAGCGGCCAAAAATAAAACAATTAGAATCCTAATCTCCGTTTATTAATCGATACAATTTATGTAGAAAGTGTTAAAATAACTTTTAAAGGAAAACACGATATCAAAATAGAGGATTTTCAATTTGTATCTTATTAAAAATAGGCAATCAGCAAAGTAAAGACCCTATTTGACAGAAATCGCTCTTAGAAAATTTGTGTGACAGGCCAAGTAGTCGTAAAGAGTATATCTTTGTTTCCTTATGGTTCGTTGCGCGACATACATAATTCTCATACATTTCCTTGCTTACATTAATTTATATCGGTAATGATAATTATTTCAAGTAAAGGCAACAGAGGGGATAGTGTGAATAAACACCGAAAAAACGAACGGAATATCGCGGTCGAGTGGTTGAGTTCCACCGTTATAGAGTGTTCATTCATAGGATCTCGAATAGGAAAGGAAACTGCGCATATAGAAGGAAGCAGAAACCCAGATATATTAAGTCAAAGCAGTATCCATCACACTACCGCACTCAATGCTCAAATGAAAACCTTTAGCGACCACATTCGATCGCCACCGAACAGATGCGGGAACGAATATCATAACCACAGTTTTATCTACTAGATTTAAACTCTCGCGAAGTTGAAAACATAGAGATCAATCATGTATCAGTAAAATGACGCCTAGCAATTAATATGAATGCGGAATTTAATTTTTCCAAGAATGATTGAGCCGGTGTGTTAAAATAGGGCGGACAAGACATGCGAATGAAACAAGATGTCGCGAAAATATTTCCGCCGAAAATCCGATCGAAATATTTGCGTGTTCGTACGACGAAATGTTCTGAGAACTGCTTCCCGTCACTCATCTCTTTCCTCGTTCATTTTTAATTCGAGCGACCTGAATTTCCGGCTTTACTGCGAGAGGTTTTTACTTGTCTCATCAGTGGAAGTGCTCGTCTCGTATCGAGCTACACTCTTCCGATCTGATACATGCATTATCGATCTAAATTAATTTATCCGACGCATTAGTGTCTCAGCTGATGGATGCGCGGAGGATGATCGATCATTTAAACAGGTAGTTACCGTTTTTCGGTGGGATCACCAACGGATTCGGTACCTGAGACTTTGAATTTGTTAGGAAATTGTTAAATCATAGTGCGTACTTGCCATGGTAATGATGTAACATATAACGTATGATGCGTTTAAGTTTATGATGAGTTCGCTTATTTTATGATGCGTTCGCATTGCTCATGATGAGTTTGCTTTGTTTGATTTCGGTTATTTAATGATGACTTCGCTTACATTACCATGCGTTCGTTTACATTGTGATCTGTAGACTTAGTTTATGATGAGTTCGCTTAGTTTACGATGAGTTCGCTTAGTTTATGATGAGTTCGCTAAATACGTAAGAAATTTGTTTGTGAATGTGCACCTCTATTTATTTATTTTTTATTTGTAGGTGTCTTCATGATCGTATTGTAGTAGTGACCTCAGCTGTCGAAGAAATTTAAAACAATAATAGTAATACTACAAGCAAGGTATACAAAGGTGAGGGATAAATAGAAGATGGGACTCTCTTGTTCCAACTGGAAGGAAGGAAGGATGGTCAATCCGACGGAGACCGGATTTATTTGCAGCGGCTCCTGGTCAGAGACTGACTTCATCCGCTGACAGTATGTCATNTACTCGGAAACAACAGATGCGTGGGATAGTGATAACGGGACTAACAATAAGAGCAGATTTGACAGGGTGGGATAACAATAAATAAAATAGGAATTACTCAAACCTCTTTACCAAATGCTGTCTTTCATCAAAATGCTTTTAAAGTAAACTTGATAACAAGCAAGGTATACAAAGGTGAGGGATAAATAGAAGATGGGGCTCTCTTGTTCCAACTGGAAGGAAGGAAGGATGCTCACTCCGACGGAGACCGGATTTATTTGCAGCGGCTCCTGGTCAGAGATTGACTTCATCCGTTGATAGTACGTCATGTTTGGATTAATTTCAATGAAGGAAAATAGCTTTGCTAATTTGAGTTAAAAAAGCGAGAGCATATGTGAGCTACGTAATTCGAAGGTTTGAACTGCGCGCCACTTGCACGCTGTTCAAACAGATCGTCTCTGAAGTACAAGAAACCCGACCTCTGGGACTCTAGTTCCAATTCCGCCAAATAAAGACGTTTTTACTGTATTATATTGTACCGCTAACCGGAGCGTAATGTGTAGAGACCATAATTCTGTTTTAACTTTGATTATAATTGCAAAATACTTTGGCAATTATAAACTCCCCCAACCCCCCCCCCCCAACCTCCCGCAGTCAATAAATTAGATACTTTAAGTTATGCATCAAAGGTAACATATCATAAAGTTATTCATTTAAGCAACAAATTTACCGTAACATTAATAATTTCAGTCTTGGAAGGATTTAAAAGTATATTACTCTCTCTTGAGTTCGGTCATTTTATGATATTTGAATACGATTAGGTTGAGAGTTGACTTAGTCTAACACACGGAGGCATTCTCAACTTGCTATCACGGTTTCTGTACTTTCTCAGTTTGAGTTAATCAAATAATAACATATAATAATTTGAGTCAGTCATATATAATATTTTTCTGATCCAACGTTAATTAAATAAAACGATTAAGAGTGCAGCCGAAGTTTAAAATGCAATTTAAAAACCAATCAGACGACCATGCAGTTTACAAAGGGGCGCCTAAATATGAACAAAATTACAAATACGTGAAAGTCAGACAATTCGACACAAGAAGCCAGCACTAAGGAAATAAAGGTAGACATACCCTATTTTATTTATTATCAATGTGGTACTGAAGTTTTAAATACATTTCGGGAACACCTCATGAACTCATGTAAAAATTATACGTGGGAACATTATTTATCAAGGTGACATATAAGAAAATTCCTACAAAGAGATTACAAGATCAATTTTGTGATCAGGCATTCCCAATGAGAGAAAATATCAATAATGATATCAACGTAATTTTAAAAAGCTTTTAAAAAAGTTAGACTTAACCTTGGACTTAGCAGGACCTTAATAATATACAAGTCATACGCAATAATGCAATTATCAAGAGTTTAAAATTCACAGACAGGCGATATTCAGTGTAAATACTCCATTTTTAAATGATAAGAGACTTTGTACTTTTTCCTTAGGATTTTCTTACAGACAGGACCAAGTTTCAGTGATTGATCGCCGCCATCAGGTGACCAGATAAATCCGGTGGAAAAAGTACTAAGTCTCTTTTCCTTGATATTTGAAGGAGAGGTTTGTTATTAGTATTATCTACTTGATTGTGTTTTCATTTAGTATTCCTGACGATATGCTCATTTGGATAATTTTGGATAATGCTATATATATAGCATTCCATATTTTTGGTATAACTGGATCATTATTACAGTTGGTGAAAAAATACAGGATTTGCTAATGGCGTTTGTATTCTTTGATATACATTACAATATCGAATAAGGAGTCGTGTGCATGCACCCCCTGCCGCACTCTAAAAGGTAGGTTGCAAGGTACACATGTAGATGTGAATATGTTTTCCTTGATTATTTCTATTATTACCATGTTTTGCATGTCGTACTTTTCGCAAAACTTTATAACATTACACTATTCTGTCAAAATGTGTGTGGGATTTTGCTGATGGAAATTTTACTGCATTCAAGTAAAGGAAATACATTGAAATCATTATTAATTAATTAGAATTATTAATAAAACTGAATATTTAAAAAGTTGATATCAAATCTTGTGAGGGTATGGTTTGGGCAAAGACACTGTCACAATGAAAAGTCCTTTCAAGTCTACACCCTACGTTAATACGAACTAAAAATATATTCAAGTTCTCGAAGACATCATAAGTTTCTCAATGTTCAACAGACCAGCCTGCTAATCGAAGACGCTCTTCTCGAGAGACTTGCATGCTACGGATACTTCGCTATCGTACTCATACGCGAGGAATTAACTTTTTCATTTTGAGTTGTTCAGAAATTCCCGAGCGGGCCTTCATCCTTCCTTCCGCATGTGCGCCAAAACTTTCCGTAAGATAAACCTATGAAACGGAGTCGCTCTGTTGGATACGGCCACATTATTCTGGCTAAATAAAAGCTTGTGGCTTAAGGACGAGGGAAAGGAAGTGATAAGGAAAGCAGGTTGGGAGATCGATATGTCCGCTAACCCAATGGAACGGAAGTAAAGAGAGTAAGACAGGAAATCCATGAGCTCACAGGCAAAAGTGGAACTGAATTTGCTATTTCGGAGGAATGAAAGCGGAAGCAGAGGAAAGAGGGAAACGTGGTGGATAGTGCTGGAATTAACTTTGGAACAAAGTTTATCCGGAGAACCATAAGATCCGGAAAATATATCCGGAGAAACTTGATTGCGAAGGTAGGTTCCCCACTCGATTATCGCTTAGCTATTGGAAAAATACACACGGGAAAGTGGGGGGTAGTCCAAAGATAGTTCTAATGGAAACAATTGATTTCATGTACCTTTGAGAGTTAAACTCAACCACATCTGCGCCGAGCCGTGATCTTGAATATCGGAATTAATCTTCTTGAGATGAGTCATCGAAATCATGAAAAATAATATAAGTCCATCTGCTTATCTCAAATATAATTTACGAATGGAATATTATCTGTAGTCTATAAATATATCTATAGTCTTCTAAATTATTGATAGATTCAATCCATTAGAAATTGACTACTCGGAAACAACAGATGCGTGGGATAGTGATAACGGGACTAACAATAAGAGCAGATTTGACAGGGTGGGATAACAATAAATAAAATAGGAATTACTCAAACCTCTTTACCAAATGCTGTCTTTCATCAAAATGCTTTTAAAGTAAACTTGATAATTCTTAAAGTTTCTGTTAATTTTATTTTCAACTTACTTAAATTTTATTCTTAACTTAAATAAAGATATTTAAGTTTTGAATGATCAACTCAGTAAATTAACGCCGTAAATATTTTCTGAGAAGTAATTATTCGAGAGAATGTTATAGCGAGTTCACTTCATGTGTGGTTATTTACGAAGTTTCACGGAGAAATTACGTTTTCCCTCCGGTAAAGTTCTCACTTGGCGTATTAGTTTTCTTTATTCATCATGAGCTGTATCTTGCTACGATCGCGGACAACTCTTATATTTATATATGTGATTTAACATTTTAACCAACCTCAGATTTTATTCTATAAAGGCACCTTATAATGTATCTGTGTATGTAACAGTAGTCATCCAGACTTCAGCAATGAAACTAAATAACTCCAAAAGCAGGTTCCTTTCTTTTTTTCTCACAAGATATTATTTGCATAGCAAGAATATTAAGAGGGAGAACCGTATTTCCCGGTTTATAAGACGAAACAGTGCATAAGACGCACTGTGATTTATCAGGTTAGAATTTCTGAAAAGTACTTGGATCGACAGAAGAGGATCAAAGTACCTATTTTGATAATAATACTTTATACAAAGAAAACTGCTCTTACAATAAAAGTATTAAATATTAAAAGTGTGTTATTATCGGCATTTGTAGTAAAGGGAACCATTTTCTATGCCTGATGCTGGATAAGATATTTTATAGTATTTTTCCCAACGAATCAGCTTGCGTCTTAGAGGACGAATTTATACCGTCAGCACATTAGACGCAAGTTGATCTTAAGGCACGTTTTGGAGTAAAAAAAGTGCCAATTATGGGCCGGGAAACACGGTAATTTCATACTCAAATCTAAGGAGCTAAAGAAAAATATAGCATATAATAGGTATGTTCAGAAACATTGGCAAAGCTGAGCCTATTTCTATTTATTTCAATAGAACAAAAACTCTCATCAAATAGAAATATAAAAATTTCGAATTTAATGTGAACATTGCATACGAAATGTAGAACTGTCTTCAGAAGGTACTCACAAAATTAATCAGAATACCAACACATTCACATACCATCGACCGATAGACTTTCTTTTCCTGGGGGTTTCAGCATCGTAGAAACACAATGCAGTTTGTTTCAGATCTCTAAGTCAAGCTGTTTCTGAGATAAATAGGGGGACGGACAGACGGACGGACGAAGAGACATTTGCTTTTTATACATATGATGTTTGGGCATAATTTCCAGAGTGCAATCTGAATATAATCAAGCTCAACTATTTCAAATACAACATGAGAAAAAGCACTAAGAAAATAAGGTGGGACCAGAAGAAGCTTGTCAGGAAGAGGTAAAACGGGAGCCTAGTATTTTATGCTCCTGGCTTGTGGGCCATTGTGTAGCGTCCTGGTATAAAGGGCGGCTAGGAAACGAGTTATGTGAGCCGCGTGGGCCACACGGAATGTTTACTTTACAAGAAGTCTCAATCGCTCCTCAAAGGTCACGACTCCTGTCCAAATGCGATGACTTCCTTCTATAACAAAGTGAATCACAGAATAACATACGCCCCTAAATTCAAGGGACGGAAAAGGAGACACGAAATAGGGAGGATGAAAAAGAACTTCAGAAACCCGTCAGTAGAAGCCTCCTTTTTATAGGAAACTAGAGAATAAGTATTGCGGTCATTGTGTTAAGTTTTATTGTAGAATCCGATGCTGATTCAATACATCTTTTATGTGCCCTCTTCCATAGAGAAGGCTACTAAAAAAACGCTGTAATTGAACAAGTTCAGATAATCATGCTATTCCGATTCCTATTCATTGCTTTACCTTTTTGAGTTTTGATAGTTCGAGAGAAATTGACGGAAGGTATAACAGTGGTATTAGAATATTGAAAACCACTTTACTTAAACGTGCCACAAAATAAGAAAAAAAAAGTCATAAAGCAACCATGCAGTGGCTTTTACATGCGATCGAAATATTTTAACAAGGGCAATTAAAATATAAAACTCTATACTATAATCTTTACTTAACAAGGGCTCCCGGACAGCCAAGTGGGTAACGCGTTCGACTTCCGTGAAAGCAGTCCCGGGTTCGATTCCCGTTGGGGGCGAATTGACGTTAGCCGTCGGAGCACTTTTAACAATACTACTACTACTTTACTTAACATCTACATCTACATCAGTACCCTACAAGCCGCCTTTCGGCGTGTGGCAGGGGGTAAAACCACATACATTATCACCAATAATGCATGTGGCTGTTAAGTAAAACTGTTTACTTAAGTCAAGTAAAGCTGTTTACTGAAGCTCTGTTCTGGAGTTGGCTGTCTCTCACTACCCCAAAGTTAAGCCTGAACTTAGTTGCAATGAAAATATAGTTCGCCATGAAAAAGCTGAAGCTTGACAACTATTTGTAATTCCTAATTTAAAACCTACGCCCAAAAGTGTCTTTCCGAGCAGTGCTACGAGTATATAAAACTATATACTCGTAGCACTGTATATATGTATGTGTATATTTTTTTATATAGCTTCATCTGAAACTTGCAAGATCAATTTTGGAATATAGTTCCGTAAATATCGGTAAACGTGTGAGGGGAGGTAGCTGAGTCCATCTTAAAGATAAGACTTCAAAGGCAGCCGCTTCATCGTGTTATTCACGACTTTCTGATGTATTCTGCTTTGTGCAACCTTTAAATAGACCAGATATCGAAGTAAAAATACCACAGGTGAACATAAAAAAGGATCTTCGACAAACCAAACGTAAACCAAATCGAGGTGGAGGAAAACTTTCGCTGAGTATATTATCAACACCGACTGTTTAATTTTAAGAAGAGGAGTACAGACATGCACTAATTTTAAGGTACATCCGGGTTATTGATACAGCTTAATCGAATTTTATAAAATCGTGTCCAACATATCAAAATCATACAATCAAAAATATTCTGTGGACGGCGACGCTTCTGACGAAGCCAAGCAATTTCAATTTTCCTCGAAAGGATATCCATCACGGTCCACTAACACGGTTTAGTTCGCGGAATTTTCATTTCCATTCCGAACGTGCGAGAAAGATGCCGAAGCCTTTATGGTAATAACAGGAGGAAGAGTGACTACGCGGAGCATAGCAAAAGCTTGCCGAGGACACGTGTTCGATCGCAAAGCTGGTCTGCGTTCGACATTCGCTGTTTTTATTCACGTGCAATGGATTCGGGGCTCGTCCGCCCCTTTGGTTTCGTCAATCGCGTATGCGGGAATTCAGTCGTGACGGAGAAACAAGGCCTGAATGAAAAGATTGGAAACCTTTTGCTGGAAGGAAGACTTGTTCTCTTCCCACGGAGCCAACAGCGTGGAAAATGTCAAAACAACGGAGGCTGTGGGGAACAAAGACGGGATGATTGATATTGCAATTCAATGGCGAATCCTAAAGATTGGCGTTACTTTTAAACCGGAACGTGACTGCGGCGAAAATGTAAAAGATACTGATCGATGAGATAAATACGAGGCTTTATCTGACTGCATCAACCCCGCAGTGATCTATTCTTGGGTGGTGATCTAACTACTTCCGAAAATTACAAAAAATTGTGGAGTTTGTGAACTCCACAATTTTCCCACTCCGAAACCTAGAGTGAACTCTGCTGACTCAAAATATCTGTTAATGCGAGTTAATTTTAAAATATTTAGTTCAAGATCAATTACATTTGATCAGCGATAGTAAAATAATAGTTTTTTCAAGTATATTAGACATTTTGTAAAATATTTTTTCAATGAATAGTGAAAAATAAATTTTAACATCGTGGATGAACGTGTCTAGACGTCTGATACCCACATTATGGTAACTGTGTAAACTTTAACGCGTTACAAATCGAATTAAGAAGAATATACTATGTCAAGGAAGTTATTACCTAAATGCCGTTACGTGAGCTGAAGACTTGATTAATAAAATATCACTCATAAACGAAGAGACGTTACGCTATCATTTAGATATTGGAGTAAAACATGATGCTTTATCACTGTGTGACGAAATAATTCGAATTTGTTAGAGAAGGAACCATTACTACTTTTCATAAGAAGGTTCACCTCGAAAATGATAATGTAATCGGTGGAAATTTCACAAACGAGTGTAGGCTTATATGCTACGTGACGATGGTGACCAAGAAGGAACGCAATCCTTGATAGCAATCAAATGATAATTTCTGATTTTATGAATTTTTTGAATTTTAGTTTTGCATTTTTGCTTTTTCTATACAACTCATTAACTAACCATCTTCACAATTTTCCTGCAAATTGAGCATATTCTTTTTTATTTTCATGGATATTTACACCGGGACCCCGGATGCTTTCCAATTTCCCCATGAATTTTTATGAAATACTAAAACAAGAAAGGAGTCCACGCGAAAGAAAGATTCACTTGAGCCTATATTGGCAAATAAAGGGCCTATCTGTCAATATATTTACCTTTTCTGTTTTTTAAACAATACTACAAAGCATTTGAAAGAACAGTGCGTGAGCTAACGAGTGTACTGATGGTGAATTTAGCAAGACAGATCCGGCATTCTGTCACGTCCTCCATTCTATCATCCGGCATTGTGTCAACCGGTTGGTTGACACAATGCAGTCAAAACTAAAACACGTTTCTCATATGATAATCTGCCGTAAATAAACAAACAGAAATATAAAAATCAACACACACAATCTCATACAATTCTTGTGCAAAGAAAGCAGAAAACATCTCGTTTAGATGCACCGCAGACTTTTATGTTCCCGAAACAAACTGTGATAAAAAGGCTTCAGAAAACGAATTCCCTCTCCGTTTTTCCCTCCCTCCGAGCGGTTTCTTTCCATCGACCTTTCGTTCTTTTTTCCTCGCCTCTTCCACGGAGGCGAAATTACTTGCAAAAGTTTTTAATCCCCGAAGAGAAGAAGAGCAGGGACTCCGGATAGGTCGTAATAAAATCTCCAGTGACGTCGTCTCCGGAGGAGGCGAAAGGGGAGATAGAGACGGGGATGAAGGCATAAAATGGTGGTTTGTGGATAATAGAATGAGGTCAGGGAGGAAGGAGACCGAACTGCAGGAAGGATGCGAGACGAGGGGAGAAGGTAAAGAAGTAGGTGTAAAGCGCAAAGCTGATGTCTTAAAAAAAGGGAAAAGAAAATATGAAACAGTTTGATGGAAGGGAGCGGTGAATAAAGGGAAATGAAGAGAAAGACATAAACAGGGTTACATTAATAATGATGAAGAGGGAACAGGGGATAAACGAGAAGGCTTTGTGGAGAGGACGGATGATAATCCTGATGAACTGAAGGTACGAAATGAAACAAATTCCATAATAAATTCTAAGACTAAATTAAGTCTTGGCAACACATTTTACTTGTTTTTTTTAAAAAGATATATATACACACAGACACACACACACACTCCTTAACATAATACACTATGAATTTTTAAAAAATTGTAGTGTGTAATCGAGTAAAATAAAAATACTGTGTTCAGGTATGCTACAAATATGTACTGCTACAAATTCCATTATAAATTCTAAGACTAATGAAGTTTTGGCAACAAACTTTACTTGTTTTCTATGAAGAAATATATTTTCCTTAACATAATACACAATCATTCTTTTAAAAGTAGTGTGTATCCCAGTAAAATATAAACAGTCTTCAGATATCACAATTATTTTAAAAATTCTTAAATACAAAAATAGCGTTCTGATTTCAACGAGAAATGTCTGGTGTCTATGATTGCTATAGGAATAACTACTATTGAATGTATATTAATCAACTGTGTGCAAATAAACAACACGTTATTCGTCAGAAATGCCACATAATATCATGCTTAGAAAGACTCTATGAACTGCAAATGACTATTCCACAAAACAAAACCAAACATCGATTATGAAACCCCAATGTTACTAATATATGATAGATTAATAAACCATTAATAACACTATAAACCAAGAATTTTCCAATATAATCAAAATTATGGAATATTTAATAAAATAACACGACAAATTTAGAATTTTACATGGAAAAATAATCAAAATACATCATACAGTTTATAACACAATCATACGACAGAGAACTATATTTTTATAGTAAACTTCAGCAGAAAAATCTCGCAAACCAACTAGCACACCAACAATTGAAAGACGATGAGAAACAAGCGAAGAATCCTAGCGAGTAAAAGATCCTTCGCAAAGCAGCTTAGACACGCTTACGTAGTTCATTATAAAAGCTAGAAAACTGCAAGGAAATTTAACGAGAGACTCGCTGAAAACTCCCATTATGCTCTAATTACGGGGATGCACTGGAGAGCGTCGTTGTGGAAAAAGATCGCGAGAAATAAATACGTGAACAACTGAGCTTAAACGAGCATCCGAGAGACGCACTTAACTAGAGAATAAATTGGAAAAAAGGAGGTCGAAAATTATGGCAGTGAAGAGGGATCACAGGAGTAGAGGTCACTTCATCCGATCGGAGGACGAGGTGAAGTGGATAAGCAGAAAAGGGAAGATTGAGAGGTAAGAGGAGGTAGACACTAGAGCCATAATTTGAGGGGAGGGCATCGAGCAATTAAACCCCACGCCATTGGGGTTATTGTTTCTTTTTTCTTTCCGCCTCGTCGCAGCTTTTCCTCCTACCATCTCTCGCAAAAGCCACGCCCTATGAAACAGCTCGTTGAGCATAGATTGAGGGAGGGGAGAGGGACGGATAGAGGGGGAGGAAGTAGTGGGTAGGGTTAATGGTCGTCTCCATGGCGAGAAACGCGGAATAGACTAAACAACACCCCTAAGCACGGAGACTCCTCCCCTGCTGACCCCTTTGTCTCCTTCCTTCCGAATATCCAACGCCCACCGCAAGGTTCCTCCTGTCAAGGCATCAAACCGAATTGGAAACCGGAAGGAGCGTTATTTCAGTTGGAGTGAAAACCGAGCCCGAACAGAAAAAAATAAGATCCTTGAGCCTGAACCAAAACCGGAAACCTTATTTTCGTTCCGAATATCGGTTTGCATTTTCAGCAAGTGTTACAGTTGTAATATTTAATAAAAATAAGCAACGGTGACTTAAGACTCACTAGTTGACATTCAAACTTTAGTAATTGTCATTATTCTTTGATCAATGCTTTCTTATTTCTAGTGTTGATCTAAAATTCAAATAAATGACTTTCTCGAGGAAAAAGATGAAAGGTGACATTGCTTATTAGGGTATTGCTCATACGCATAATGATTTCACTCCCGCTAGAGATGAGTAGTAACTCAGTAGTAGCGTAGGCTCTCGGTCTTTTTTCATTTTGACTTTATCCGCAGGACTCCCTGGTACTTAAATTTTACGTAACGTGACTTTTCTGACTTGTGTTTCTTTCTCTGGTAAAAAATAGTTTTGTCAGGTTATCATTGTTGCGTGTTAGGGTATCGCCTAAGAATGTGCCTAAAGAGATACAGGTGTTAAAAATGTCTGACCGAACCGGAATTCGTACCAGGGCCTTCCAATTTCTGGGTGACTGCATTAGCCAATTGACGTCAAAGGTGTAGAAGATGCTGCATAGTGCGACGAGCCACATTCCCTTGCCCACATTCCCCCAAACGGCATATCTAGTTGTTACGGCATGATAGCTAGAGCAGTCAACCAGAAAGTGGAAGATCCGGGTTCGAGTTCCGCTCCAGTCAGACTTTTTTCATGTCTGTTTCTCCTTGGGAAAAGGCATTCTGTGAAGGCCCATGTATATAATACGTGAACATCCCTTTCACAGAGACTACTTTATGGAAACGAAAGAATACTGTTCGAAGCGGTTCAAAGGTTAATGACGGGGAGAAACATGAACCGAACAGAAAATTGGCGTATCTATTGAACCAATTGAAAAGTAAAAACTGGAGCGAAAATAATAACGGTTTGAAGCCCATTCGATTCCCTGTGGTGGCCCACATTTGCGGAACAATCTTTGTTGAAGAAGATTTAGAAGAACTTTTAACACCACCACTACCACTATGATATAACAATCGCCACCAAGGGTTTATGATACAGGTTCGCTTGATTGTGAACTTGGTTTCCATAGTCCTTAGGATTAAATAAATTTCTGTGAAACTTCTTCCCGTTGCCATGTGATACTGCTAATTTCGTACACATTTCGGCATATTTCTTAGACAACACCCTTAAGTACCGGTAATCTTCCCCTGCTCACGTTTCATTTCGCTCCCACCCAACTCCCCAACACCAACCTAATTTTCCTCCAACTTGCTTCCAACTCACTTCCAACACCCTTACAACTTCCGTCCAACTTCTCCTACTCCATTTTCGTTCCCCCCATTCCCTCCTCCCACCCTCCTCCAACCTCCTTCGGTCGTTAGACCGGTCAACAGATAAACAAGGGCGCGGCCTTCCATTCGGTTGTCGGGAGGGACTTGATGGGAGGTAACGCGGAAAAAAAGAACGATTGTCCTCGCACATGAGGAGACAAATGACGCACGACAAAAGAGCGGCGCAATGGATGAGTTGTGGGAGTTTATATGTCGAGATGGAAAGTTGGCGTTGTGAAAAATATTTCGTGAGTTCGCCGAGCGAATCAATGGGCGAGAGTGAAGGGATCTCGTGATAGGCGGGTCGAGAGTCGATCTATTAACGTGACTAAGTTGTTCCAGAGATTTGGGAATTACCTCGTCGCTTATAACAGTGAGAATGCAACTGATTGATGATAGATGATTAATGATTAAGTTCACGAAGAAGGGGGTAGTTATATAAATTTATTCCGAAATGGGAAAAAGTAACGATTTCAAAAACCATAGTTAGCTTAAACCAGCGGTCGCCAATATTATCGACCTCACTGACCATTAAACATATAATTCTGTATACCGCGGACCAATAATGTTAAGTTTTAAAAGATAATATAGTGTATACAAGAACTATGTTATAAATGCTGTAATGCGATTGCTGTCCTTCTAACCAATGATGGTGACACGAACAGGTTTCGTAGTTTAAAGAAAAGATAGCAAGGAAATGTGTAAGAAGGATTCTTGGGTTTCCATCCAGGTTAATTCTGGAGACATGTTTGCCGCCAACGTTTCGATGACTAACTTAGTCATCATCCTCAGAGTAGCCCTGAGGATGATGACTGAGTTAGTCATCCAAACATTGGCGACAAACATATCTTCAGGATTAACCTGGATGGAAACCCGAGAATGCTTCTAACACAATATCCACCAGGAAAGCCTAAGATCTTTATAGTAAAGAAATGGACCCAGACCATCACTGTTCCGAGGACCACCAATTGACGGCCGTAAGCTTAAGTCACTGTTATGGTAAATATTAACGAATCTCCAGCCTTTCCTGAAACAATATAAAATATTTGTATTTAATATGTAGCACTATGCACTTGTTTACTTATCTTTTACTTATTACCATGGTAGGTTTTTTGCAGGTTTCACACACCCTTCAATGTGGGTGTTTTTTCTACTGTGGAAACTCTTCCCCAAGTTTCACTTAGGTTTTTTAATCCACACGTATACTTATTCTATTCCCTATTTATTTAAATTACCTTTTAGTATTATTTAGCACTTACATCTAATTTAAATTTACGATGGTTTGATTGGAAGAGACGACTTTTAAGTCTCGGTTTTCCCAAAATAAAGACGTTAATTATTTGTATCTAAGTCTATCTACTTTTCGTAAAATTCAAACGAGTAATTCTTCGGTTCGATACGAGATGACTGACTTTGAATCTGATACTTTGGATGAGTTTTTCGTGGCTTACAGTAGCGATATATACGGTATTAAATATGAAAAAAGTATACGATGAATAGATGATTCAGCTAAGGGTTGCTTATTCGGCGAATACAATTTGTCACCTTCCGAATGATTTTGGATGTCAGATTTCAAAATTTAATGAATGGTAAGAGAAGCGTAATCGATGTAATGGTGAATGAAAGCTTCTTCATCTCTAGTCTCGTCAATGGTTTCAAAATATAAAGAAAATTGAAAGTTAGGAAACTGTAATTAGTATTTGTTAGCTCTTGACTGACTGATTTTGAAAGTTGGTATTATTCTTTCTATTTCCAAGTATTAAATAGAAAATAATGCGTAAACCAACAACCTTATTCTAGGCGATCTTGTTCCATTTAATTTCTCTGTAACGTAAGAAATTTAAGGGTGGAAAAATACCAACCGTTATAATAAAAAATGTTAACCTTTTAATACGACTCATATACTCAGGGTAAGTAATTCTGCCTTTTTAAATTGAATATAACGAATAACCTTATGCAATGATGAGATTCAAAATACTCTGTAATTCGTAACATATTGTTATAATATACATTCCACATGGAATTCCATAATGGATTTGATAGTTACTTTGCTTTCCATCGTGCCTTCATAAACAGTCTCGAAGACTTCCAGGACAGGCTAAGCAAAGTTGTCGTGTTTTTCATATGCAATTTTAAAAAGAAGTAAATTTGCTTGCTATTAAATCATTTAATTTATTATTTGCTGGCTGTAATGCTAGGATACTGACACTATCACATGCCTGGTAATTTTTTCTTTCTCATGTGATTCTGACACCCGATTAGCTCCTTGCTGCTTAAATGTTACCCTATTTCGAATTATCGCACGATTTGTAACCTTAAGATTACTTTATATATGAGGTAAATTTTAATAACATTTAAATTTACTGGTGGGAGACCACATAGAGAAATGTATCTTCAATGATGTGGCCTACGTTTACCACTCACGCATCATAGAATTGAAGGAATAAATTTCGATAACGTCCAAGTACATTTCTTCAACGTGAACAAATAAGCATTGACTCCACGCCAGTTAGCGGTTTTCGCAGTCACAAGATTCATTACTCAGCGTCACATGTGCTTCAATGCACAGAAATTTCGAGCCAAATTAATTACAGATGAAGGGTAGAAGTATAAATACGAAGATAACAAATGGAGCTCACGCGAGGCTGAATAAACGGTTGAATACTTCGCGGACTTTCCAAGAAAAGGATGATTAATTACAGATGGTTGAAGGCGTTCCCGTTGAAGGTAAGTAAGGTACCGTAGAAAAAATGCTAAGGCTAGAAATCTAGAATCGCCTATTTTAAACTTCATTAAAAAACGCTAGAGATTAAGATAATCCATAGCATTCAGAAGAGATGGAAATGGAGGCAATGAGCGCAATTAACATCTCTGGAGATAAACTCCCTCGAAAAATTCCAGCAGTGATGACTATCCATTAAGTGCATTCAGGAAAATGGGAACGGACTGATTTCGACATTTGATAAGTTTCTCGGCAAATTAAGCCCCAAAGAAATGAGATCCGCAGATTTAAATTTTACAAAAGAATGAGCATTTAGTTATCAGTCCTTTAAGTACCTTAAAATATATTCGCATATCATTAATTTTTATTAAAAAATAAAATCTTCCTTATTTCGCTAAATGATAAATGCTGTAAATCTTTAAAAATGAATTAAAATTTGACGTTCGATTTTGATTTTCTGAAGGGAAAGAGGTTTGAAACGTCCCGTTGTCCATTTTCATCACAGTCGAATTTATTTTTATCGAGCAGTTCAGAAAGCCTCAGGGAAATTGAAAAACGAATTGATGTGTAACGGAACAATTTATCGTCTTTGATCTCAACCCACGTTTCAGTTAACACTACGTTCAGTAAAATATAACCTTCCATTTACTTTTTAGCTTAGGTATTTAAATTTTGATGAAGGAATAAAATAACTGATGCTATCCTTTATATGAAAACGTGGTCATCATTTCACAAAATTGAATTGTAGCATTACTGGCTCTCGATTCCCAATCCGATGCTCAAACCGTATTTCCCGTAAAAATATATCGGTGGATCATTTTCTTACACTAACAAGATATTAATTCTATTAAACTGTTGGCTTTTTCAATGCCTTGGTATTCTGTTCGAAATACAACGAAAGAATGAAATATTCTGGGCAACCACAAAGGCTGAACCCAGGAATTTTATCGTGAGTTACATCCCTAACAAAAATCAAGGAGCACTAAAAGGCATTCCTTAAAGCACTAATTATAAGTGCCATATTAAATTGATACAGCCTGAAAAGGGACGAAACTTTTGGCGAAACAATTACGATTCCATACAATGTACTTAGAGAGTATGTAAAGCATTCACATCAATGCATGGAATGTTTCGAAAACTATTTTCATTCTTCAGGATAATATAATTTACGCTAAGCACTCTTAGGGACGGAGTTGGATTATCTCGTGGTAAATTATAAAGGCAGCCATAAAGCACAACGGTTGGCTATTTCAAGAAATGATAAAGTGTAGCTGTAATTATGTCAGGAAGCATATGTACACGCGGAGTTGTAAAGGAAGCGAGAGATTGTTTTTACAGATACCGACTGTCGAAAAAATGAACATATCCGCAAAAATATTGGAGAGGGGTTTTAAACAAATGTCAGTAATTTAATGCTGTTCGAGCATTATAATTGATCACATGGATTCCATTTTTCTTAAAAAATGGATATACAAAAATTTAATATTGAAAAAATATACTCCGGGATTGATAAAATATGAAATATTATTAAGATTTGATTAGAACTTACGCACAGAAAAAATTGATTTAATAGCAAAGAAGGATACTATGTTTATGTGAGTATTTATTTCAGGGAAATGTCATCATATTCAGGAACATGAAGAAATCTAAGTTCCAAGAATAAAATGCAGAACTGTATAAACAGGTTCATTCCTTTTCTACCCTACATGAGTCATCTACAAGGATGAACTGAATATCTCTGGAAGAGGTAAGGGAGTAAAGAAATCGACGGAGTGGAAGGGTTCAAAGGGAATGAATCAAAGAAGTCAGTTGTTTTTTATAGGAAGAGAAAGTTTGGAAGTGGGAGTAAAAGCGGTAAATCGACCTTTCTGTTGGTGCCAGCATGAAGGAAGAAAATATGGGAGAAAGTGCGAAAAGTATTCACCTGATTTCAACGAGTGCATGTCGTATTATCTCAAAAAGTTTCATCTTTATGTAATGAAATTTATCTGTCGTCGTAGGACATATATATGGTAGGACAGAATCGTGAGAATTTTGCAACGGAGGTACCGAAGATTTATAACTCAATAAATGAAGAAATAACGTATGAAAAGGGTTAAGGTTACTTTTGCAGGTAAAGACGGAGATCTAGCAAATCTTATTTAAGTAAATTCCCAAGGAGAAACGGACATGAAAAAATTCTTACAAGACCGGAACTTGAACCCGGCGTTTTCGCAAACCTTTACCTACAAAGTTTCCATTGTCCGTTTTCCAAAAGAAATAACATTTTGAGTAAGTCAAAGCCTTGTAAGAAAGCATTAAGAATAACGGGAAATATAATTGTCTGGGAATTGAGGTTACTCAATACACAATTTAAAATCACATTATCCACACATTGCTTCCTGTAACATTGTTAAAATTTAATTAACAGTTAACAAGTAACATTGCTTAGCAATCTTTAAAAGTATAATCTATAGAAGAAGCCTTAACTAAGTGGAACTCCATCACTGGGAAAATAAAATTCACTATGTAAAATTCCACAGGAGTGCATTAGTTCATCATCAGGTGATGATGAACAGAGTTAGTTCATCCTGATGATGAACTAACTCTGTTCGAAACCGGTCGTGAAAATAAATGCACTCCTGTGGAATTTTATATAGTGAATTTATCTTCCTAATCTTTAAAATTCTTTATTTCTCGTCGGAATTCAAACAAGAAAAAGGACTTAGCACTACTTATCCTCCCACTAAATAGCTTAATATCTCGTTATGCAATTGTCATGCTTAAAATACTAAACCTTAAAATCGTGCATTCCACAGATATTGCAGAGCTTACCTAAATTTTACTCAATGTAAAGCAGTGCGCAGTGGGTCACCGCATCTGTTGGGATGCATTGATACAAGATCGAAAAATGAAAACGAAAGTCAAAACGCATTCATCTCTCGCGTGCTCCATTTCAAAGAATTTCAGAAGACCAAAATTTTCTGAATACAAAACGGATGAACGTTAAATCCCGATGGATGAAAAATTAAATTTCTCAAATGGCATTCCAGAATGTATTTTCGTAATCCTGAAATCAAAGTCTTAAAAGTAAGGCCACAAATGTATGCTATCAGATCGAACTTTTCGAGAAAGGGAAAGAAACAAAAACAGCATGATTAATGATCCGCGAGTTGTCATATCAGAGGCAAATAAGACATTCAAAGGCTGCTGTTCCTTTTACTCGTCCATAAATCCATTTTCCAGCGGCTTTTGGAGCTGTTAAGGAGACGAAGACGAATTTGTAACGCGAAGTTGATGAATTTGTCCCCTCTGTTAATGCTACGGCACGGAAATTACGATTTCGGTGGCGTTTTGTCATCCTACTGAGGTGTTAAAAGTTGAATGGCTAAGGACAGCATTCTGAATATTCAACAATACCTTCCGTGCACTTCGGCTGATTTAATTTAGATAACCGACGTCGGGAGCACGTTTACTCCACGAGCGCTTTTTACTGCGTTGGCGTAATCCGTGCTATAAAATCGTAAAATTCCATGTTGAGAGTGGAATTAAAAATACATGTTATGGGACGGATTTAAAACCATTCCATCGAGGTCTTCCGTGAAAATTTGAACAACATCGACGGCGAACGACAAGCAGGCTAGTTAGTTAAGCTCAGTTTATTTTACACTGCGATTGGGATATGCATTTCAAATTCTAAAAAGTTGTTAGAAGTTTATTTGAAGAGATGCTGAATATACGTAGAATTGGTTTATTCACACGGCTAATGAAAGGTATCACTATTCTATGTTTCCTGTAAAATATAAATTTACCTTAAAGTATATAATAATAAAAATTATGGTTATCAACTCACGCACTAAATTTGAAGTTTGCATAAACTTCAAGGCTCAACATTTCTCCATAATAAAGTATTTCTCCATAATAAGTATAATAGTTCCTCCATAAAGGCGTTGCTTTATTTAATTATGCGTACATATGCTTGCTTGAGTTTTTAATTATTACCAGATATTTCAAACAAACCTCATGACAGAGCATGAAAACAAATACAAATAATCTACAATATGCTTGAAATTTGACGACGGAGGCATTAGTTGTTAGAATCCGTGTGTATGATACCTTACATAAGTTGTTATCTGTTGTTTCTCCCCGGATAAATTGATGTTCGTTTTATTTATTTGGATGAAATTGGGGCATTTCTGGAATATCGTGAATTCGTAAGGGATATATATCCCATTTTCGTAGCTTTTTAGTTTATTTGTAATTTATTTATTGTAATTATTCGACGCATAACTCTATAGTTCAGAACGTTGGTTTTATTTCCACTTTCTGACTCCGCTTTAAATCAATGCTGCCACTTCCCTCAGACAGCACAAAAGAGGGTCTAAGGAGATCAATTCGCCCGTATTTTGGTTAACAGAAGAGCGTCGTACTGAATGTGTGTCTCAGCTTCTAAATGGATTAGTGAGCAAATGGCTACCCTTAAAATTTAATTGTGTGCTCCTATTTTCAAACTCTTTCAGTTAACTAACTGTGTCAGTTGAGTTTATAACTCGACTTCGGAGAGCTCTATTCGAGAATAAAGTAAATGAATCCAAGTACAGTGAAAACCGTGCGTATCGGAACCTGCGACAACATGTTTATTGCGGAAATATTTCTTGGTCTTAATCTACGGGATAGCTATATAGGATAGGGAATTTGCTTATAAGTGATTGAAGCCTCTACACAACGGAAACCTGTCCAATACTGAAAATGTTTTCCCACAATTTCTCTTTAACAAAGACAGATTTCACTGAACTATCCATATGAATCAAAAGTTAGGGTTGTTGTTAACTATAACCGTTGAAAGGTCTGGGGATGAACTTTGAAAACATTCTCCTCTAGCAGTTTCTCCCATATTGTGAATAATATATATCACAAAACCACTTCCGAGGCTCACTGAAGTAAGGATAAAGTTGTGAACATATTAGGTAGATAAATTACACATACGTACCTAACGTACCTCTTAAATACACATAATTTGGAATTTCATTATATATGGGTAAATTTCTTCGTTTGATTCTGCATGCCATTTACATTGCATTGCATTTACGAGCGAATATAAAGTTGATTAAAGATACTAAATTTATCAGCATAAAGTCTTCACGTATACTGAAAAATCTATATACGATGATCTGCATGTACACAGAGTACATACCGACTTAGCAATTGTATAACAATCCCAAACACAACAAAAAAGAAAATCGCTGCTTCTCGGTGAAAATATATCGGTAGCAATTACATTCAAATCAGGGAGATAGAATTCAATAGGTATCATCTGTAACTTCCAATTTCGCCTTGAAGTAATAAACTGAATCCAAATTACGTATCTGGAAAACAGGTATTCAAAACCCTTCATTTAAAAGAATTTTCCGAAATCAGTCCGGCATTTAATTTAAATGGGTGCTCGCCAATCGGTCATTTAGAAACGTCAATCTTTCTCAAAAAATTTGCTTCCAACTTCCGGCTTTAAGTGGACTGCGCTGTAATTTCCATTTTTCGATTCAAAAAAAAATATTTTCTGGGAGAAAAATGGCATACAGAACAAAGCTGTCGTAACAATAAATAACATAGGTTTTCTAAACCGCTCTCGAAAACCCATCATCAGTTGCATATATAAAAGTTGAAAGAAAAATACAGTGTTTAAGTAAATAATTGTTCAAACTTAACGGAAATTGTAGGATTAATGATATAATTTACGTAACCATTTTAGAATTGTTAGCATGACGGCTTAAGACTAAATACATATATGAATGAATATTATATTTTTTCATTTGTAGAAAAAATCTGCGATAAAACGACAGTCTTTGTATTAAATGTATTTTTGTACTGAGTAATACATTCCAATAATAAACACTAAACGTATAAGCAGTGTAATAGTTGCCAACTGAGTGACCATAACTGATGAAAATTGGATGATTTTAGCCGTCACTATGTGGAACTCCGTAACGGTAAGAAAGGTAATAACTTCGTCCAAGTTACACAAACATTTCTGTCTAAATTGGATAAAGTCATTTCCATCTTTTTGGTGGAAATTCGCTTCAATCTTGATCGTAGGCGAGACAATCATTTAAAATTACAGAGGCTAAGATAGGCAGTTATTGGGAATACGTAATGGGTTGTGCACTTTTTAACTCTTTTGCTTACTGGTGCATTTTGTAAAATCACATTCCTAAGTAAGACAATTAATGCTTATAGGAAACCTATATTTATTAACCTGAAGGGGGTTTCCTATCCATCACTTTGTGTGGCCGGTGCTTCTATGAAGCCGTGACTGCAACGATGCCACCATGTGGACGAACTCACAACGTCCTTCGCCCACAAAGTCTCCCGAATGGCTTAGAGAAATGCTCAGCCTGTTTAGCTCAACGGACAGAGCACCCGACGGGCAATTGGAAGACCCAGTTTGATTCCCAGTCCCGTCACACTGTTTTCAAGTCCATTCTTCCTTGGAACAATTAAAGCTCCCCAGATATTCCTACAACGCAGTATTGAAACTGGCCTAAAACGTCTTTAAGTTATTAAGGTAAGCAATCCTTATTAGCACCACATTTAGTACGAAAGGATTTAATTTATACAGCATAAGCAGAGCCAAACACGTCTAATGACCTGGATTTTCGGGAGCCGGATAACTTTTTCCCCCGCAACGACCCAAATGGGGTTTTCTTACTGCTGGGATCGTGTTTGAAATGGGTATTGCTGGAAGCCGATTAATCACGATAAGATGCAGAGACGTGGTGGAAGCACAGGAAGTTTTATGTTTCCGAGGGTTTAAAGTTCATGGCTTGGGCTTGGCTGGAAGTGAGCGGGAGGTTTAAAAGTTGGGTGAGCAGTTTTCTGAGGTTAAGCGCTCCTCTAACAGATATCCAAAAGCAATGGTGAAGAGATGTTAAATTATACGAGGGTATTTCCGAATTGCCCAAGTGAGTATTAACCCGTTTAGCGGATCCGTTCAATTCCCGGTGGGAGCCTGTGCCACCGGCCGCGGTGGCGGAGTGGTTAGCGAGCTAGCAAGGTAGCTCCAACCCCAAGGCCCCAGGTTCGAATCCTGGCTAGTCGGATTTTTCCGGTTCGTCCATTGTTGATGTTGAAGCCCACCACTGTAATTGTCCAATTATGGATGTTTGTGGGGGTATTAAGAAAATGAATAAAAATAAATTATCAGTTAATTCATCAGTTGTCGAAGCACTTACAATAACACTAATGCAATATCATACGAAGGAAAGCAGATCAACTGGGCAGCATGCCCATTAAAACTTTCCTTTTACACCTCATAAAGGAACTTCCATACCTCTTTCCATACAGCCCTTCGTATTTTTAAGAATTACTTTTCTCATTCACTCCATTCAACCAAAATTTCATGCCCCATTTCTAATCATTCCGACTCGATCCATCCTTCCAAGTGTGCAAATCAACGTAAGGCAACCCTGACGATGGCTGCAAGCCAAAACCGGTCGATTATTAAAAATATTATCGAAAATAAGGCTCAATTTTCTCACTTAGTAAGAAATTTATTTAATACTGGTCAAGCAGCCATGTTTTAGTTCACATTTATTCGTTAGCCAGCAATTTTTGACCGATTTGTAATAAAATTCTAGCCAGGAAAGCAGCTTTCAAATGGTAGATTTTACTATAAGATTTCTAAGAGAATCTTGAACCACTCTCATCTACAGGAATCCATTTGCACAAGTCCTCTCTGGACAAAATTAGCCATTCCTTGTTATAAATATCAATTTAACGAATATAGACATACTCGATTTAAAATTTTAATCACGTTGTAAATAAACCAATCACTTGGTGCGTCTACTCACAGGACAACAGAAAAAACATTATCATCGTTATGCGATGACTATTCTCAGGAACGGATTTTAAAAAATAAATCGTGAAAAAAAATCCAAAGGAGAAGCATGTTAACTGTATTTTACAAGCCTTCGTACAAGCCTCTAATGCATTCTTGTACGTCAGGACCGATTCAACTTTTTTGCAGATGGGTGCAAAAATATCGAGAGTGATTAAAAAATAGAAATGGAGACGCATAGGCGCAGCAGATCAGTAGTAACATGCGGTAAAAGCTATAAAATATCAGGATTAACGAAAATCAAGTAATCTTGGAATACAGGAAAAGGTAGAGGCAAGAATCAGAGCGGAGAGATCACTGATATCGTTAGTAGACGGAAGGAACACGTAGTGCCTCCCAATTAAAGGGAAGAAGAACCTCTCTCTTCGGGCTGGGTATTCCACGTCTATTCCAACGCGGTTCAACACACATCACCCAAAACGGCAGGTACATTTGAAAGGGACCTCGGAGCAGGCAGAAAGAGGCGGAAGAAAACGTGCGGGATCAAAATTTCCTTCCCGACGTAATCAGGCCGGAGGCCCTTCCGCAAACGGAATTTTCACTTCCAATTGCAGTTCGCGGAGGAAAATAAAACGCGGGATGGATGAAAAGAGCGGAATTCTCTTTTTCCTCCCACCACGCCGGCCGATCTTCTCCGGGCGCTCCAAATAGCGAAGTCTCATATTGGATCCCTCCCACTCATAAAGGGACGGCTGCAGTACGTCACGGTGAAATAAAATGGGGCTAGAACGGGATGAAGTGAAATGGCAAAATAAGACGATATTCATGGAATGGGGAACAAAAAGGGAAGAAACTAGCGCCGAGACGGGGAGGGATCTTGCGGGGTATGATCTCGTTTTTCCCTTTGCTTCCTCATAGGTTTCTTAGCTTTCCTTTATCGGCGATACAAGAGTAACTTCTCATTTTACAGTTGCGCCCGCTCTTTCTTCTCCCCATGGTTTATTTCTTTAGAAACGCGGCTGAACCGTAGCAAAAGAATTTATAAGGGGGTATACCAATGCTTTGCCTTCAAGTGCCCGATCTTGCTGAAATGAAGGCAGCGGAGGTTGGCGAGGAGGAAGGAGGATCAGATGATGACATTGCCAGGTCTGAAAACTATCTGGAGATTTCATTTCGCAGGTTCTCAAACGGGCCCGGAAAATCGATTTTTATAATGAAGTGGGAGAAGAAAAACAGAGTATACCTGTTTTGGGAGAGCCGAAAAGACGATAGGTCAATTTGGCAAATGGAAAATTTGCATGTGAGGAAACAGACGGGGAATATATATGATTGAATCTTTGATTGCTCCTTACTAGAGACCATGCCGTCGAATCATACACTTAAGTCGGTCACGTGAGATATTCGATGATTTAAATCTCTACGCATGCGCATAAGCTCCCAGCCACGGTAATTCAGTAGCCTCCTGTAAGGAAAGAAGGTTAAAACACGGCTGTTAAGGAATTAGAGGTTTAAAACACTCCGTAAGCCGTATGTCGAATGACCAATTTCTACGGATGACCCAATGAGCATTTCGGAAAAAATATCTCCATTCTCAAGGGCTCCACCATTGGAAACAAATTTGAAAAAATTTGGATCTCGAGATGTAAAACACGACATTAAAATGTTTCATAGTTTCAAACTTCCAATAAGAAGTTGCCCCTCCCTTGTTCAAAACTCGAACACTTTTTTATTAAAATAAGGGACCATATTTTAGGCAGTTTAATCGGTTTACTTGAGGGAGGAGTTCCTTATCTACGTACAGGAAAATGTATGCAGATTCCCTTGTTCTTGGTGACGGAGAGGACTGATAGAATTTCCGACAGTCATTGCTTGGCCGCAATTAATCAAGATAAGTCACAACCAAGTGCTGGAAGTAAGCTTTATGTCTCCGTGCCTTTAAAGGTCATGGCTTCTTCCTGTTTGGGAGTAAGTTGCATGTTAAAAAGTTGGAAGAACATTACTCAAACACCTATGAACGCCTAAGGTAAAAGTAGACATGCGAAAAGTGCATGTGAGGACGATTAACGTAATAAATATAGCCTGCTTTGAGATGCTAAAAACTTCTGCCCTAAAAGATTTCTTTTAAGGAAGGATCGAAAACTATTTTTGTCTTTACCTAACGTTATTTTTCTTTACGTTTTTTCGGTATTACAATCCTTAAATCTCCCCAAGCAGTAAAGCGAAAGCCCGTAATATAATTGTTTTATTACACCAACACCGAGTTTAAAATCTTGAAACTGGAGTACGTTAAAGGAGTCATCAAGGGATTAATAAAGCGCAGTCATTTTTTGCGATAAAAATAATTTACTACCGAGATATTTGTGCGGTATTTCGATTTTTTCCTAATTAGGGTAGGCTGTTTTTGGTGAATGTCTTCGCCGTTGGTAACGTGTTATGGCAGAGATAAACTGTCTTTATGCGGGTTATTTCTCAAATAATTCTGTCCTCTCTAAAACTTAGAGCCGACGACGAAATTGAGGTCATAGCGATAATTTTCTGTCCCGTGTATTTCGCTCACCTATTTCTGGTTGTCTTTCCCTGACATCGCGTCTTCTGGAACTCTCCCCTTTCCGTTTAACGTGAACGGAGCGCGCCCCCTAAACTAAAGTAGCAACTCCTGAAAAACCAACTAGAGGGTGAACTAATAATTTTATTTTCCGCGCAAACTCCTACCGGAATCGCTTCGCAACTGACAGGAAACGAAAAATTATTCATGGGTGCGGAAATAAGAACTCGGAAAATAAAACACGGCAATAAAGTAGTTCTCCTGTACTCTCGATGATGAAACGAATATCTCTCTTCTTCTTCCAGATAACTACCTGCCATTGTAATTTCTTTGAGAGGTGCGCCCAATTACTAAGAATGAAGAAGATCAATTTCGAAGAGTTCTGGAGAAGGTGTTGTGCGACAGAGTATAAAATATCCTTAGGAAATTAATTGCGGTCAAATGTTCTTCATCATCGCGGAATATGTTTCAATTTCCAAACTGCATGATTAATGCACTATGGTAATTTTTATATTAATTCAAAGATAATTCAATTATTTAATTCTGATTAATAAACATCTTTCCCGAGATAGTACTGAAACGATGTACTAAAAAGGTTCCACTACACCGGTCTTTCATGACGTGAAGTAGAGTAACTAATCAATATGATTAGATCTTACTTGGTGGAACGCCATTTAATAAATGAGAAGCTTGAAATTAGTATTTTCCACACGATTGTATAATTCTACCAGTTTCGGCTTCATAGCCATGACCAGGTACAAACCATGGAAATACAGCGAGAATTTATACCATTGCTCCTAGTTTTAATGGTAAGGTGAAGAGGATAAAAGGGAACGACATCACATTTACTAACCCTTCTCCCCTTTTTCAAGCTGAACCGTCGTAATTATTGACGAATATTTCCATATTTGAATACATTTTACTGAACCACATAGATTAAAAAGAAAGACGATGCAGCGTTGTCTTGAAACGATGATTCTGCCATAGCAAATTGTGTATTTTTATAATGTTTTTCCGGAAATGAAAGTTTTAGCTCCCTAATTGTATGTTTACCATGGTAATTTGATGTTGAGGAGTACATACTTAACCTGAATCTTCATTTTTTACCACGCATTAATTTCTGAATGGAAGGTATATAGCCCAACTCACTTAGTTTGGAGTGATTTTTATCACGTACACTTCATTTAACGGTAAACCATATGAGTGAAAACACGGGTTCAATTCCCACATAAAATGAAAAGAAATGGTCACCATCATTCACATGGATGTATGAGTAATATTAATTAACTACGAAGGAGATACTTCGTGAAATTCGATAATAACCTAATTTAAGCGCCGTAACGAAGTGTTCATACGTAAAGTAGATCCCGAATATTTTATATTTTAAAGAAAATTCTATATTTTAAAGTAGTAAAGCAATAACTGGCCGTGCCGTCAAGAATGCTCACTATATGTTGAGGCAATTTGTGCTGTTTGCAATGTACCGGAGTGCGCTTAATTTTTAATCTTTTAATTAAATGTTTTTACAGTGGCGAGCTGTTAATTATAAACATGCGCAATTTCAAAAAAAGTTACGTTTGACCTTAGCCATTTACAGTATTATGTATGCTTAAATATTATCAGTGAAAGGCAGAAATCACCCCGATTTTTTTTCCCGAGAGATTTTGAAATCAACGAAAGCCATTTAGAATTTTCCCTCATCAGAAATCGATCGGAGTGTAACAAGGAACCGAAAAGGAATCCCTCCGAAATCCCCTTCATGATAATCCTTCGTGCAGCCCCTATTCGCCTCACGTTCCTCCATTGATTCACTATCGATCACGGTTAATTCTCACCGACTCCTCAACCGATCGACACCTCGACCGCGAAAGAAAAACAATGAGAAACGACTCCGAAAGAAACCGAAAGAAGTCGGAGAAAACAAAAGACGTCGATATTCTCACTCACCCTCAGAAACTTCACCACTTTCTCCTCTTCGACACTGTCCAGGCGCCTCCGCCTCTTTCTCCCATCCCTTGAAACGGGGTGAGGTTTCTTCGAATCCATGTCTCCTTTATTTCGCTCCGGCGAGAGCTGGGAACATCGAAGGACTTTGAGAACGTTAGTGGGCCAGGTCGAGATATCCTCACGGCTGACTGGCGACAATTCAGGCCTTCTTTAACACCTGAGAGCGTCTCTCACATCCACTCCATCGCACACTCAGCACGCACGACTCGTAACCCCTTGAAAACAATCTTCACCTCGGCGAGTTGCCATTAAAAAAATTCCTAAAAATGCCTGCACCTGACTACGTCCTTCGTCCCTGACTGTGGGTCAGGAAGGTGGAAAAAGAGGCGTGGGCGGTGGAGGTTTTTTGCGAGGAAAAATAAACTTCAACCAGGGTCGGTGTCCTAGGAAGGCACGGCGGATACGTGACGCGAATGAATCCGAAAATGCGGTATGCGAGCGTTTAATTTACGCACTTGGGATCGCTGGGAGGGATGGGGAGGGTGCGGGGGAAAGGGGGCGGGGTCGGTTCGAGATTAAGGAACTTGGTGCGTTAGCAAATTCTCATTTTGGAGGCGTCCGAGCCCTGGAATCCCCGCGGCGTAAATGCTTCCCCGATGGACTCCCTTGCATATCCTTCGGTATGGGTTGATTCCTCACGGTCTGTCGAGATGGTGACGTGTTTGCCTTGTTTTCGTATGGCTGCCTGCATACGTGTGCCGGTTATCGATCGGAGATTTTTCCTCTTAACGCTTTAGACGAGGTATCATGGCATGGGCTTAGGAGGATATCGAAGCGTTGGCTAAGTTTTATTACCCGGACACCTGTTGTTGTTTTGGCGTCGTAAGGAATCCTTCATGCATCACGCGCCGTAAATCATCGCCGGAGAATGGGGTCTACGTAATGATGACATATATATTTCCCGCCTTAAGTGCGTCGGTCGACTATTAAATGAAATTCCCCGAGAAACATATTAAGGTCCTTTCCCTCTCTCTCGTAGTTTACCCGCTACGATTTCCTTGTGCAAACAGAATTCGCTCGTTTCCCTGCCTCGCTGCTTTTATCAATATCCCTCCGTCGATGAACGGATCGGCGGACCCCATGCAAAAACGTTCGTCTCGGCACTCGTTAGTAGAATCAACACCGGCGCGCGTCCTCCATGTTGGATGCCGTCGATAAAAACAACAACGCAGCTACACGGCGAAGTATGTTCAGCGCCAAAACTTCAAGCAGCGTGGAACGTGTCCATGGAGTTTTGTCGATGACACTACGCAATTGGAGTGGGATGGTTGATTGCTCCTCGATGGTAAACCAATAAGGAATCACTGACACTGGAAACGGACTTTCCGTCCGAAATAGGGAAACTTCATGCTTCTAGAACGCAGTACCGAATCCTCGGAGACTACTTCAGTCGGAAACGCGCGTGATCGTAGTTTTGTAGCGTGTCTTCCGGACGGTCCCGAAGAGTTACAACGTGGCGCTGTCGAAAACAAGAGAGAAGCACGACCCGCCTGGGAGCTCTTCGACGGGGAAAACTTCTCTCCTTCGGGGTAGGTAAAAACAAAACAACCACGTCCCGCGCGTTGCTCCTTCCCTCCGAAACTCCTTCCGAACTAAAGGAACGAGGGAAAGAGAGTGATATAGCGGCGGAGCGATCGCCCCGGCGATCGGAAGGAGTTCCGAACAAATGCGAACCGTTATTAAGCGGACCAGCGCGTCCGATGGGAGGCGGAGTGAAATGCAAGAGCCAGGCGCCTGGTGGCGACCACTCCTTCGGTAAAACGCCAGGCAGTCCAAAGAGGCCGCTCTTTCTCTACTTCCCTCCCTCCTGTCCCTCCACCAGCAGAACCGACACCACTTCACCACTCCCCCCTCCCCTACACTCACTTCCACGAGTCGCCAAACCACCGCGCCCTCCCCTCAAACACAGACTGCACGACTCCCCACCAGCACCGCCTCCTACGCCCCCCACGCCATCCTTTTTTATGCCACTCCGTCACTCCTCCCATCACCATGCCTTCCCCCGTTGCTTCTCCTTTCCCGAAGTACACAACCTCCCACCACGGCACCGTTCTTTCTTTATTTCCTTCCTCGAAGCCTTTTTTTTTTCTCTCACCTATCCCCACTTTCTCCGTTTCATCGCTTCGCCGTTCTCTACGGCTAATGGACTTTCACCCGTTCCTTTTTTCCTGTTCCGCGCACACGGGTCCCACCCCGTGCGTATTCTCTCGCCTTATCTCAGGTATGGGCTCTTCGTTTCACTTTCCAACGTGCTATTTCCCTCGCCCGAGCCTCTTTCTGCAACAGTTCATCCCTTTGCGTCGTATCGCGCAACATCTCTTCGTGTCTGGGAATTTTTCTCCCATCCGAGCCCCTCTCCCTTTACGGCCTCGCATTCTTCGTTTCCTTCTTCCTTCATTTCCCACCTCGCCGTCTTCCTTTACGACTTCACTCCCTTCTTCTAGCATAAACCCAAATTCTCGGTCGCTCCTTCTTTCGCCCCGACTGCTTTCTCCACCACGACTCGCCACAATTTCCTTTTAATCGCCTCCCCCCTCTTCGGTACCCCCGAATTTTCTTCGATACATTTTTTTCGCTAAATTCTCACCCTCTCCCGCAACGTCTTTTTCATTCTTAGCCCACGCTTCTCGAAATCCCTCTCCGAGGGAATTTTCTCATTTTTATCTCTTTCGATCGTCCGGCATTCGCCTCTTTTCTTCCACTCCGCGCCTTATTTCCATTCAGAAAACTTCACTTTCCTTACGATTTTCGTAAAGATTTCGGCTTATCTCGCCTTTTCTCCGGGATCCCGAGTTTTAATTTCATAGCACGACGTTTCCTACCAAGGAGCGAAAGGGAACGGTCTCTCGTGAGAAGGACTCGAATCCAGGTCTTCTCTCCCGATGTTACCACCGATGTTTCTTACACAACCACTCAGTTTCAATAAAAAGGTTATTTCAGAGGCGTATCCAAAGGGGTGGTTTTGTGGGTTCGAAGCCCCCCATGGAAAAAGAGCCTACAATAAACGAAAGCATGCGAGAGCATGGGCTCTAGAAATTATAGTATACTAACTGTGCTGAAGATTCGTAGGGTATACATGTTAAAATAAATCAGTTCAGGAATCAGGAAGTATTCCTGCCCTTGGATTGTAGGCAATGCAGTGTTTACTCCATGAACAAACCCCGCCTACGACCCTCGTTACCGAGATTCCGCGTGTTTTAGGTTAGCTATCGAATTTTTGCGTTCATCTCCCATATGATGAGGCTCGTATTATATACTTGCTTTATATACTCTTCTATCTTCCCTCCTTAAGCCTTTCGTTGCGTATTTGTTTTAGATGCAGCTGCAGGACTATGAACGCCAAATTGACTTTAGTCGATTGTCGCAACGAAAGGTTTAAAGGAAAACTAATGCGTTTATATAAAATGCCCTTTACTGTACTAATTGTCAGCTACGTTGATTTGGAAAATCAAGGGTGCACCAACTTTCAGAATTTTTAGTTCTTCTAAGGTGTAGTTTACGTATATTAAGCGTATGAAAAGGAATGAGCTAGACTATTATATATAACCATCGAACTGTTTGCAAATTTTAAAGGGAACTTTGCGTGCTTTGTGCTAGGAGTTCTAATACGGTAGTATGTCTTTCGAAAAGAATTGGCCTTTTTTAGATTCTATACAACTAATCCACCCTTTACTTCATCCAAAAACTTTCCCATGTATCACTATATTATGTGAACTTTTATTTAAATTATTCCACGTAACGTAATACCATATCGTAATACATAACAAGGAACAACGAAATCGTCTTAAGTCTTTCAAGCTTGTTTTCTTTCTTTCTTTCAAACGTTCTCTCTTCAGTACTCATGTCCATTCTTCTTCCTTCCAACAGTTTCTGTGTTTTTCTTTCCAGCTCAACCTTCAACCTTTCTTATTTACCGCCATCTTCTCTCTCTCTATCTATCTTTCCTTTACGCTCCACTTTCTTCGTCCATTCCCAGTTTAACTCCTCCTTGCTCTTTTAACCCCATCTATATCTACCCTAAATTTCCCACCGGGGGTTGGAAGGATCAAAGTGAGGGAGAGTCGCTTCGCCCGAAAGGGGTTAGGCAAGATATGGGGAGTGGGGGTGGTCGAGAGTGACACGGTTGGGTAAACTTACTTCACCCACACCGCTTCCACCGTGTCTATCCGTTTCATCCCCTCCGCGACCGACCCTCTCTAGTTTCGACGACGCCACTCTATTTTCCGGGTACTCTCCATACCATGGTCGCTTCGTACCCTACATCCTCGCTCTCTGGCAAAAATTCTGTGAAATTAACGGAAGAAGGAGCTGTTTCTCTTGTCTCACAACAAAACCTGAGGGATCTAGTCAACTAGGTCTACGATTTTCATGTTAAATCTGAGAAGGAATTCCGAGAAAAATGGAGCCCAAAGACTGGTATGAACATCAAAGCCTCCATAAAAAGTTTGCTAAAGTTCTGTCGGGAAAATGACGTCTACTAGACATGACTAGGAGGGAGATATTTTGTCTCTTCTATCCTCAGAGAGTTAGAATATGAAAAATCTTCCACGTAACTACAGCACTACCCTATCAGTAATACTTTTCATTGCATTCAATTAGGAGAGACTGAAATGCCATTATTTAGAACTCTTATTACTTCCTTAGTTTTCATGCTATTTAAAACATAACAGAATTACAAAAATTGGAAGGCACATTTCTTTAAATCCAGTTGAAAGGCAAAAGGAAAAGATTCCATCAATCAACACATGGTAGCAAGAACGAGAAAGAATAGCGTAGCCTTGATTAGCGACAGCTGTAAAGTTACGTTTTTTCTGTAAAATCAATAGATGAAAACGAATCATAAACACACCTTATGCAAAAATGTCTATTTTAAAAGAAGATGTAGCGTTATTTCCAAAAGACCAGTTAATCGCGAATTATGATGGCGAATGCTCGTCGATTAGATATGTGGGTGTGAGCGAATCTGATTAATAAAAGTATAAACTAATGCGAATCACATTTCTACATTATTTTGCTCCTTCTTTACGTCCCCATTGCTTGTAATATATCAATTTGCCTTTTCTATGTTCCACCACCTAAGTCTTCATTATGGTAAAATTAATATGCAATATATCATTAAGGAAATGTAGCAAAATTAAAAGTCACTTAAGATGCATATGATGCTAATGTGTTGGAACCGGTTGTCACCGTATAAAATGTATGGTAACTATAATACTTTTATGATATTTCCCTAGGAAAGAGAAAAAGAAGACATTTCCGGGTCTTTGCCTAGGACGCGGAAGATCTTGGTTCGAATCCCGGTCCTATTTTCATGTCCGTTCCTCCTTAAATGTATTCCTAACTTCATGAAGCTTCGTGCAATAATATCATTATCCCTCTTCCTAAAGTAAGCAAAAATCGCGCAAAATTCTTTTCGCAATGAAAAAAATACTTATTCTCATAAATGTATTCCTAAAGTGGATTCCATTTTTTTATTCACACAAATATTCGCTTCCACAATACTTAAATATCGACAAACACCAATGAAAAAGCAAAGATCGCAAAAGTTCCTGCAAGAAAAGTTCATGAATGCATAAGCGATACAGTTCTCGAAGGAGTAATTCTCTCCAGAGAGGAGTTTTCCCGGAGATGAAGGAAAATCCCACATCCAGGTGAAAAATGAACATAAAAATCAAAACATTTACATCTGAAATCGATCCTCATAGCTATGACCCGGTGGTGGAGTTTAAGTTCATGTAATGTAAATGTAGAGCGAGACGTAGATCCTCATTTTCATAATCCGGGGCAGCAGATAAAGGCTACAAGAAAAATTTAATTAGCATTCTTTTTTTAAACAACCGATTCGAGTTTGACTTTCAGCATCGGATTGGCGAGCGAATTCCCAAGGACGCGTGTAAACTGCGAATCGATTAATGGCTCCCCGTCAAACTTTGGCCCGAATTTTATTAATTTTTCATCTAAATGCGCATTTTGTTGTATCGATGGGATAATGAATTGGGAGCGAACAGGATCATTTGCGAGCGGACATCGTAATGGGCCAGAGACATTTTTATAGCCGGATTTCGCGTATCGATTCTTTTCCGACTCCGTAATTAGCGTCACATGCATATTCATCGGGGATGTGGATGGGTTCAAACCCCGCATCCTCAGTTTCCCGTTCGCGATACTTCATGCTAATGGGGCGAGAATACAGGTGAACAGCCAGATAGAAGACGGAGAGCTTTCTTAAACCGAGCCGCACGTGTATTTTCATCCTTCACCTTTTCTCAGATCCCGACTCCTTCCCCATATTCGTGGAGAGAGAAAGAGTTCAGCGGGTGAAACCTTTCCCTCCCACAGCTTTCGCAATACTTCTCCGGGCCTCGCCATCTTTCTCCTCCAGTTCTTTTCCTAGCTTCTTTCCCTCGTTTCCCCATAATCTCCAAACCCTCTTCTTTGGTCCTTTTCTCCCCTTCCAGAGAACCTTCTCCGCCCTCTATCCCTTCTCCAGTTTCGTCGTCTGATTGGCTGATTGTAAAAAATGCCTCTTTTCTATCTCTCCTTTCTTTCCCCGATATTCCCGCACCTTTAACCCTCTCTCGGGAAATGTATAAAGACGTAAAATTTTACTGGGGCGAGAAAGGCGCTAGCACGTGTGGGATAGGGGAATCTTGGATGGGGGTTTTCTGATATGAGGGTTTGTGAGTTTATTTTCGGCCTGCACTAGGGAGGAGGAAGATATTCGAGACAGATCGAGAGATTTCTCCTCCCCTGTGAGATATGCGAGGTGTTAGATGTGATATATATTGAAATTGACGCATTATGTTCCCCGGGTGGCATCTTTTGGAGAGATGTAATGCGCAGCGTTCGAGCGGGAATGGCTTTTCCTATAGCGCTTCAACTTCCGTGTTAAATAAATCTAAATCTACGGGAATGAGAGAACTGGAGAGTATTATGCGTCGTTGTTGCACCGGTTGAGCGAAGAAATCAAGAAAAAACGTCCCCATTCGAAAGAGAAAAATATCCTCTTCCATCAAGACAATGCACGGGTCCACACATGCCCAGTTTCGATTGCCAAAATTATGGAATTAAAGTTCGAATTCTTACAACATCCACCAAATTCACTGGATTTGGCCCACAGTGACTTATTTTTATTTCCAAACTTGAAAAAATGGCTCGGTAGACAACGGTTCACGTCGAACGAGGAGGTCATAGCCCAAACAGATGCCTATTTTGAGGGCCTGCCGAAATCCTACTTTTTGGACGTCTTAAAAAAGTTGGAGAAACGCTTGGAAAAGAATAGAGAGTTAAAAAGAGATCATGTTGAAATTGTTTTTAAATATACACAAATTAATTAGTTATTCTCTCTTTTTCTAAGGATTTATTGAACGACCCTCTTACTTCCTACAACAACGTTGCACAAATGCTAAGGTACATACGTGTTTATCGTATTTACTTGGATTGTTTTCGTTTCTTAGCTTCAGAAAAACAAGAGTCAATTTGTATTATAAAATAACATTAGCATTTCCTTTCCCCGCATTTGGATATTAATTACTCATTATTTATCCGTAAGTGATATCTATTAACAACAAACAACATACAATTTGAGTAGTAGTGTGTTTCTGTAAACTATCCATCATGAATCTCAAACGTTTCGCTAAAGGCTACCAAAGCTTTGGAGACGGAATAAGACTTACAGGGCAACATGAGTATTGTGGTTTTTTGCCCTTACTTTCCTCACTAGGTTTAGTATCAGCTTTATAATAAAAGATAAGCACAGAAGTTGCTTAGTTATAGTTCTATAATTGCTCTCTCTTCGTAATTAGGTGTATTTAGGAACTAGTAATTCGTGATTTGATTGTTATTCTATTTATCCATAGAGAATGTCCTTTTATTTACGTCTTCATCGATTGGGAACATTTCTAACATACGTTTGACCTTATTTCTCATTGAAAGTAAATAAGGGACAAAAATATAACGATTAAATACGAACAAAACATACTATTCCATGCGTATTAAAGAAAAATAAATATTATATTATTTCATGAGAATATGAAGTTGTGACAACCAAATTGTATAACATCTATTATATTTTAATGAATTACTTCCTAAAAATAAAAATTTTGTTCAACTTGCCCTTAACCTGGGGTTGCTTTTTGCAACTGTTCTCCTTATTTATTCAACATCATCATGTATTTTATATTTTCAGATCTTATTGCTTGCGATATTTTTTACTTTTTGGGTTCCTTCATTTGAGATATTTTATAATTTATGCCTTGCTGTTTTGTGATACTGGATGTGATTTGCTACTGTGACATTCTTCATTTTATTTTGTAAGTTTTAACAAAAGAGGTATATCTTGTTCAATAAATAACGCTGATATTATGATTAAAACATTCATTAAAATGAGGTATATCCTGTTGAATAAATAAAACTGATATAATGATTAAAACAAATAAAAATACCACGGAGATGGAGAAAAAATACAACAAAATAAAAAAAATAAATTATTTTCTTCAGTATATGCACAATGGAGGATAAAGAAATAAGGGAAAGCGAGGCATTCATCAAGATTGAAGGAGAACTCTGCAACAGAGAGTACTCCAAAGAAGGAAATGTGACCTACAATTTTTCAACGTTGCACTACTCTCCGAAGCTGTAAACAGAATTCCTTCCCCTCTGCGTTTGAACGTTAAACGGACCCATTCCGATGTCCATGCAAGTGAATTAGACTGTATCACGCTTACGACTTACATTCATAGTCCTTCAGAAGTGAATTTCCCTCTCTCT
The DNA here is from genome assembly GCA_000376725.2 of Ladona fulva. Lineage (NCBI taxonomy): Eukaryota > Metazoa > Arthropoda > Insecta > Odonata > Libellulidae > Ladona > Ladona fulva. Next base: position 1,005,059 of record KZ308200.1, on the reverse strand, counting down.
TGCGTTCCCCTCCCCTGCCTATTAACTCCTTCCATTCCATCCTATAATAAAATCTTATGCGAGGTCTCCGGCAGATCCCGAAAGAATGCGTGAAAGAGATTATAGCGCCGACTTTCAAACGGGTACTTGAAATTATCCCATACAGGCACGACCTTTGCGTTTAAGGACTGCGTACATTGGTGAATCAATGGCCTTTTTTTCCACCTAACGATCCTTTTACCGCCAATTATCGACTTCCATTCTTCGAGCGAAACAACCCTCTTCACGCCGCAGCGGCGCCGCGATTATCTCTTCTTTCACTGCGATTATCGTTAGAGTTTTTCGCTCTTTTTTCCCACTCAACCTCTGCACTCCCTATGTACTTATTCTACTCATTCTTCCGCCATTAAGTCTCGACTAAACGGATAAAATGGACTCTTCTCAATTTACTCGCTTCTGAAATAAATGGAAGATTGATTACTTAGAATTACGCAGAAAGATGCTGTTGAAAAACTAACCATTATAAGTTTTCCGCAAATAAAGATGCAAAACTGGTTAAGCAGTCTGTGCCATTATCAGATGTCAAAGAGTTATCTTTAAGATCTCTCCATTGAAAATATATTTTACAAGTATTCTTTCCAGATTTAAAATCCATTATTACAGTACATTTATCCCAATTTCCTAATATGTGAAGCTATCCCTGATGTTAAATACACTGTCTTTCCATCGATTACCTTTAAGTTTGATTTCCAAGTTCTGCATTACCATTTCATTGAAGCTCGGATTACGATCGTAATATTGGTAGTAAATCAACATAATGATGATAATAATGATGCTAATGATTATGCTAATGACTAGTTCAGTCACAATATTGGCTAGGCCAATTGGTCCTCTCTATCGTCAAATTAGGCTTTATATTGGGAAAAAATTCGGTACCGTTTCAAGCAATCAGTTAATTAATTTTCACGTTTGAAATTACGAGCAAGATATTGAAGAAATCGAGTATTTCGATCCAGGTAAAGAGCCAGAGCGACAATAAGGAAATATTGTATCATAAAATACGTACTACCTCAATATAAGTACCCTGCAAGTCGCCTTTCGGAGTGTGGCAGGGGGAATACTATTTGTTACAAAAAACATGTTTTGAAATTATCTTTCTGAAATTAATTAATATATAAAATTAATCTTGGTAAGCGATATTTGGTGGAACTCCATCTTCACAATAACATTTTATTTTATCTGTATTTTTCCACACCGTTGTGGAATTTTTTTTAGTTTCGTAGGACAACACACATCATAACGAAGTATTCTTTCTTTGAAGATGTAGCTTACTTGCTCACTTGTAAGGGATATCTTGATCAGTAGCAGAGTTTCAGTAATGTCTGCACGCAATATTCCTTACTATTGGTCAATATTCCATTCTATAAGTTAGCTGCTAGCAATATGACCATACCTCCACGTAACGACTCTCTTGTGAAAAGATTGATGTTAGAAGTAAATTTGCATCATTGCGACTCAAATGGCTATGTGACTGCATGTAAATTTGCATTCAAATGCATGTAATAAACTTTGAAATGCCAATAATCATCGTTCGAACATATTTCTCTACGTACGAAGACACTCCTTCAGAAGTTTTATATTTGTTCATTCAGAGATACCGTTCCAATCTTTCATCATCAAGTTTTTAAATGGATGCTTTTTAACTCCATTTTTAACATTTTCTCAAAGTGCGCTCTCTCTCTAACGGAGTGTAAACCTCATCTCTATATACCTCATTCTGCTTTGCCTTTAAAAGGATATTTTCGTCCTATCATTACTCATGGCTTATTGAAAACCGTATCTATTGATCGGCACCAAATTCGAGAAAAATATTATGTACCGATACTTCATTATGTATTCAATCTTTCGTTAAACTTCGAGATGGAGTGATTTTTTAGGGCTGTAATTTATTTCTTCCTCGTTCGGCCAAAACTTCCTCAACCGAGCGATTCGATTTTCCTTGCTTCGTCGCAATGCTGTCCTCCTCTGACTATGATTAAATGATGATTCGAGAATTACGTGACAAAATTTACCAGGCTATCTCCCTGGAACGACGCAGGGATCCGAAACTAGCTTTGCTAAAAGCCAGCAAAGGATTCCATTCGTTTCGAAACCTTTTATTCCGAATGCAAACATGATTCACTTTCGCTATAATGTGAAAAGGGTGCTCCCAAAAGATATTTTTGGGACGAGATCAATCGTGAGAAAAAATCTTCAATCTGTTCCTGGAACTAGGTGAACGAATAAAAAAGTCGGAAATACTTTGAAAATTATATTGATCTCGTGAAGTGAGGCAAGGACAGTTATTGACGCTCCACTTAAGAAGAAGATAAAGTAGTGTAATTTTTCTTTGTGACTCCTCTCATTACGCTTAAATTAATATGCAAATATGTAAAGATTGCGCAAAATAAATTAAACTAAATCAACGTCGAGAATAATATAAGGAACGACGAGAACCCATTATGTTATTCTGGTAACGCCAGCTCCATACGCTCCAAAATAAAGCGTCAGTTGGGAAATCTCAAAGAAAAAGAATGGAAAATTTAAGTAAACTCAAAAGCTGAAAACAGCTCAAATATCTCGGCTGTTCGAACGTTCTTATTTTAACCCTGTAACTGAGAATGAGGTAAGCTTGCGCATATTTTGGTATTTTCATCACAAAAATGGTGTTTCACGTCTTTGATCACTGACCATAAAAACACGTAGTTAAAAGTGATTTTTAGAGAAAAGTTATAGAGAAAAACAACAGGGAGTAAAAACAGCAATGATATTTCATACAAACTTGATAATGTGGCGTCTGATTACTATCCGTCTTCTGTGTGCCAGGTGAATGTAATGACGAATGCTTACCATATTCGTACAAGTGCGATTGAAACATTACCTCTTGAGTAGAGCCCAGTACTCAAAACCATACATTCGTAATTATATTCATAGCACAATGCTCAAATTATAAGTATGATATGATAAAAAATCTATTAGGAATCAAATTATTAAACTACATAAAGGATTATCGTGACTGCATACAGCATAAACGGTGCAATGGCCCATTGCTGACCTCTGAATATGAATAGCAATTAATCTGTATCTAATTTAAACATAAAATCATCACAAATATCCTAATTTTTCCCAGTGAAAGGGACGCGCATCTGAATGTGCAAAGTAAATTCCTTGTCCTTATTCCTAACTTATTTGTGATTTTGTCGAATTAGTTCTGATTAAAATTACTTCTGCAACTGATCCACAGAATCAAGTCAATCTCAGTTTCCAATCTCCTTAAGCGCTGTTTTGGGAAATTTTGGCCACTACGTAATAGGAGTCGGCGAAACGGATCGACCGACGTTTTCTCCACGATCGAGTTAAACTTTTGAGCCGAAACCGCCTACGTATCGTAAAAAATTCAACTCGACGCACTTCCGCAACTTTTCCTGCTACGGAGAAACTCCAGCTCGGTAAACATAAAGGGGCGTTATTGCAACGACACGTCGATAACGAATTCGCCCCTGCGAAAATAAACCGATCCTTCGCCTATTTTTGGTACATAAGTCTCTCCCGCCCCGCGCATCTGCTTCCATGTGTATATACTTCTCGAGAACCTGCGCAGACAGAATACATCTTCTCCCAATTCCTTTGATGTCGCTGAATCATACGCGCGATAAAAATAACGTCTGAACGCAACGGAGTGGCGCGAAAAATAATGGAGTGGCCGACCCTTTGATCGGCCTTTTTTATTTCGGCAATGCTCTCGGGAACCTTTTTACTCGGTCATCCGCCCAATCCGCGATTCCCTCTTCAAGTCCGGAAAGGTGCGACTTTTTAAGTGCCCCGGAATATCGCGATAATGCTGCGAGAGTATGGTGTGGTATCGAGTCGATTTACGGAGGGAATTCCCACCGATAGTGAAAAGTTATGGAGAGAGTGGTTCGGAGGGCATGCATAAAATCAAGGCCAAGTACCCGCACCGGAATGAGCTAATTCGGGGGATGATTTATCGACGCGCGAGGGCTTTCTTTGCGTGGCTTTTGGACGGCATCGGCATTCGAGCATCGGGAGATATCGTAAAAATTCTTTTTACGGCCCCGAAAGTGGGCACGAGGAGAGAGGTTAGGCAGGTTCCCCGAAAACAACACGGGGTTTAAATGAGATCAATACGAAGGGCGTAAGTGAAAGGGCGAAATACGGGATATGACGGTGGGTGATAAACGCAAAGGGAACGATTGGGATGATAACGCGGAAAACTGTATGCGCGAGAGGAAGGTGGAGGTGCCCTTTTTCGTATCTTGAGTGGCCGCGGCTGCGAAGGATAACTTTGCATGAGATTTCCGCAGTTATAAATGTGGCGTTTTGAAGATAGGCGGGGTCATTCGGCATAATGCGATCTTGGAATTTAATGCTGAGAATATTGCTCTGGACGTGAATCTTTGAAATAGAGGGAGATAAAAAGTCGTATCTCAATCTAGCCTCCGAGGGAATTGCACTAGCCGCTAGACTGCGCTGTTATAACAGTTATAAAAGTATGCTGATTGTACCCCATGGAACTTGCACCTCCACAATGCGAGGATAGTAGATAAAAATGGACTATTATCTATCTTTTAGTCATAGAGGTCAAAGTGTATTAGACAATGTCAATCATAGGTGTGAAAATTAACCTGCATTTTTCATTAGAATTGTACAAATCTCAAGGAGAAACGGACATGAAAAAAGTATGACAGCATCGATACTCGAAGCCGGATATTTCCTGGTAACTATTCTAGCAAATAGAGCTATCGTGCCAGAACAATAACCCATGCCGTTTGGCATGTTAATTGTTCTGGCAAGATGGCTCAATTGGTTGGAGCAGTCTCCCGAAAAGTGGAAATTCCGGGTTTGACTCCCGGTCCTGTCAGACTTTTTTCATGCCCGTTTTTCCTTGGGGATATCCTTTGGAGCTCACCTTGAAGTGCAAAGCTACCTTTCAACCCTTTCCTGGTGTGCCATTCTTTCGAAGTATCTTTTTTTGCTCGTATTCATTGATTGTTCTCATTTAAAACTATTAAAGAGAACACATTGTTGCCAAATACGCTTTAATCCGTCTAAAATTAACTTACAAAGTGTTAACCATGATAACCTTGATAAGAAATATGCATCAAATTTAATAATTTCTATGGTAATGAATTCGAAATACAAAAAAATACAAGATATATATTTCCTGAATAGCACTTAAATAGCTGTTATCTAGTAACACAACTGAGGCTAAAACAGATGAAGAAAACGTTAAATACTGCGTTATTTAATGAAATTGATAAAACAATTATGAAAAAGAATGACGTGATCCACGCTATATTTAAATACTTATAGTATAGTTTATGAATAAAACAATATTCAAATTACATCCGTGGAGAATAGACGCATTCAGGCTCAATTTTCATTAATAACGGAGAACGTAACGTGAAATCGGACCAGGAAGAGCAGTTTCTTTCCAGTCATCTCGCTGAATTAAATAAGGTCGCGCTAATGGTTGCGCTAGCCAAGAATTTAAAGCGGCAGTTTTGCACGATATCATTTTCTTATCCTATCTGATATGTGATGATCCACGCAATTCAAAACGTTGGAATGTGTCGCAAAATCTCTTACGAAAGAGACTTTATTATCCTAGCAAAGCTAAGCACTTTTAGGGATTAATTAACTTTTGGAAATTTCATTTACAGGGTGCCATTTTGGGGACAAAGAAGAAATTCGGGATTAAACCCGAGTTCTGCTTCATAAGAAAAATTTAAAGCGGTAAGTGCTGTGTCATAACGAAACACGCTTAAAAATTTCACCAGATGAGCAAATTCAATTGCTAATCATTTTCCCTAGCTCCTCTTTTGATTTCCTTTCTTTAGGATGACGGAACAAAATTACGTGGACAGTTTTACATTCATTCTTCTCGAAGAATGAATTGAGAGACTTCGTTAAATTTACCTATCGTCTTTTCTATAGAAAAACGTCCCATTGAATAAAATAACCAAGCAGCAGAAAAGTGTGACAACGTAAACCCAATGAAATTAACTTCTACATTATCCCTATTTAAAAGGTTGAACAACATCCTGTCGAAATACTTTTTATCCAAAATGGCTTAATGATTATATTTAAAATACTAGCAAAATCTTTTAGGATCTCTACTTACACGTGGGATCTTATTTAGAGATATCTTCTCTAATTACTGAGAATTACTACTAATTATTTCTGGGAAACCCAATGATCATTTCGGAAGCAGCGCGAGTCTCTGAGCATGAGTTCCCCTTGCCAAAAGATGGCTTACAGAGTGTTTTTAAACCTCTAATCCCGTTTATCCTCGAGTCTATGATAATATTATACATGTATTACATGTACAATNATAATAAATAATACATTGTCACCCAAAGCATTAATTAAAGAATAACTAAATTTGATTTGAAGTTCAAAGGGATGTGGAATATGTGGACATACATGTCAGAGAAAAACTAGACACATCAAGAAACAGAAATTGTAAGATATGAATACTTTGCTCTCTAACAAAGAAAACATGGAAGAAAAAAATAAACAACAAATTTGGGACAATAATTATTTAACATGCATTACTTGAAGTGAGACTGAGTCCTTCATTTACTAGACAGGTCTTCTACTTCCTTCTTGACCATGATTGACCCTTTGATCGACGTATCTGACCAGTCCTTGATCTCCTGCAAGATTTAAAGGATAAAACAAATTCATTAAAAAGAATACTTTTAATTGCGTACCAGCGAAAACTTTTTTATTCCAGAAATAAAATTAATGTACTAAAAACAATTGATTTACTAAGATTTTCAAAGGAAAATAGAATCTTGGATTAACTAACAGAAATGCACCCCTTCTTTTCTACTGATTGACCTCAAACAATCAGTTTTAAAACTATTAGAACTTTGATTTGTTTTTCTCCTGCTCCTTCAAATCTAGCATGGCTTATGACCTAACCATATAAATCATTAGAAAATTTCTTTCTTCATTCATGGCGTAATTTTAACTTCACTATACTTCATAAACTTTGATATTTCTTCTTTCTCCACTAATAGCTAACATCAAACAGGTCTTTTGAGGCTTATGCTTTTAATGCATTAGAAGTTTGACCACTCTTGAGAACCTATTTCACCATTGAGCCACCAAATTTTATCGTATTCTTCCTCATATAAATTCTTCGTAACATTTCTATAACTATATTCCCTTACCTTAAGAATACAAATTTGCAAATTGAAGTAAACCTTGCGTGTTTAACAGTCCTGATTAACTATCACTGATCTTATATGTTCTATAAGTTTAAATTTTTTTTAAATTACGACATTACAAAAATCCCCCAATCAGGCAATCAAAGTGTCAGGGCACAAGAGGACGATGAACAAACTCAAACTTCGACTCACCTCCCATGGAAAAGTAAATGTTTGTTAGCCGACTCCGAAAACAACGAAAAAATATTCGCAGTCAATAATTTTTTCAGGAATACTAACTGCCTGTTCGAGATATCCCTGTACTTAAAAAAAACGTGACTTTGAAAGACAGAAAAACTTGTAGAGCAAGGCATTGACGACTGTGTAACAGCATTGTAGTCATAAATTTTCGTCTAAATATAACTCAATTTCCGTGGAGACTGCAGCCAATGGACTAGCATGAGAACAGATCGCGACTGAAGATAGGTTGGTCATTCCAGGTAAAAACGAAGAACCTATCCGTTCCAATTTCGAGAGTCTCTCTCGGTATCATTCCACTACATGTGACGCTTGAGTTGATTTCTAGACTATTTAATCCCACGACTCTTCCGACCGAACGCCGGGATGCATATATCTCTCGTCCGGCGAATGTCGATACATCACTCAAATAGAAGCCCCGCACTTGTTCCGTGCCACAGCCCCGCTTCCTTCACCTCCATCACGATGATTTGAGGCCACTCCATGGCAGCGAAGATACGCTCTCTCCCTTTCCACCCTGAAAACCAACCCACCAATCCTTTACCCTGAAAGCCCTCACGTTCGTCCAAGGTGGCACGTCTCGAACTAGAGTTACCTGGAAGATAAAGGGTCGTATCGCGGAAAGGAAGGCAGTAGGAGTTCCCCTAAAAATACTTCAGAGGAGAAGTAATCTATCTTCAATCCGACGACACACAATGCGGAGGATTGCGGATTACCATAGAAAACCGCGCGATACCTTCAGTTTAAGGCTTAGGGGATTTGGAGAATGGAGAAGTGAATGCCTCTTAGACAAGAATATTGATTTTATCCGTATATTTTATTGATGTTTCCTCTTCGCCCTTTCCATGCCCAGGTGTTTCCTTCTCTTCATTGAAAAAAGAAAATGTTCCCCTCCGCCACGTTCGATATTATTTAAATTTGTTCCGGTTTGATGGAACCGCTGGAGATGCAAATCGTGGGAGTTATCGGTTGAAAGAAGAATGAAGAGCTTCGTGTTGCCGAGTAACGGTATGTAGTCACATATTTGTCTTTTGAGAAGGTCGTATTTTGGGGTATGTTTCACCACTGAAACCAGATAAATTAATACAATGCCCTATAATGTTCTTACAACAAACGATCTTATGATAAATAAATATAAACCCTCTGCTCAAGTCCGCATCCGGGGAGATCAAATTCATAAGCCAATATCTTTGAATATAAAAATGTCTACGACTACTATCGCCGAGTGGGAGTAGTTACAGAAGGCTCTCTAACCAGTAATGCAAGCGTAAGAATTCTGAATTAGAAATTAAGCAGTAGAATAGAAATGTTATGACAGACTGCACAAGATGCTAGAAATCACACAATATGTAAGTAAGTAAGTATTCTTTTTCCACTCTTCGAGTCAGAAGAATTATTTAGCTACATTTTTTGCCAATATTAACATATAACGTCAAGCTAATGAATTTTAAAACACTTCGCCTTCTTAAAAAACTGCTCTTTCTTCTCTGACCCCCAAAGCAAAAGATCGCACTTTCGGACTACAAATGTTATCATTTAATTCAAGATTTATCTTCTTCACGATGATTAACCCACTGGTCTAAATATGTTGTATTTACGAGGGCTATTACGAGGATATTATTAAGGGTTAAATGGAAGATGGGACTCTTTAGTCCCAATTTCGCCCAATAAAAGACGTTTATATTGTATTGTATTGTATATGATATGTACCTGTGCCAGGCAAGAAAACGCGTTTTTTAACATCTTTTAAATTACTTTCAACTCAATAATATCGAATCGTAGCGGAGTTCTGTTATACGGATATTATTAAACGTAACGTAGCAAAACATTTTTGTATATGGCAGCAGATACTATCAATTCATTCTCTTGTGAACATAGAATGAAACTGCTCGCGTGTTGTGTGGCTTACCACAAGAAACTTCAATTATTCACGAGCAATTCTGGGCCGATTTCATCCAATGAATGTTAACTCGAACACACTAGGGTTGTGTTAATAATAGAAATCTAAAAATACAAATTTAGAATGATTATAAATAGCATATATTCGAAAAGGAGTATTTATTTTTTGCTATGATATATCTTACCCCGATTTTTAGGAATAATGGTATGAATATCGGTTAGTTTTGAATTATTTCATTTGCAATAAACATGATTGCCGCGAATGAGCCACACTAATTCCCTAAGGGAATATATAGGGGAACTTCTTTCTTATTCTTCTTTTCTCAAAAGGTAATGGCTTGTCTATGTCATTGTACTCAGTCTGAAACTGCTGCTTTCATCTCCTCATATGACTTACATTTGGTGATCGTCATTACATTATTAAAAATTTCACAGACATTGGCGATTTTTCGTGGAAATTCCCCAAAACTTTTCTCTCCATTATATCTTTAAAGAAACCGCTATGTCTTATAAAATGGACGATGAATTTGGTTTTTCTGAAATCTATATAAGGGAACAACATCCTGAAAAGGATATATAAATTGTATTGCTAGCCATAACAGAAATCTCGGTTTCAAATAACGCCGATATATAACTATAAAATCCTCATTTGACTTTTGTTTTCCTTTTTCTCATAACGACTATGCTTACCAGCAAACTATTCTTATTCCAGGGTTAGATCAAAAATGCAAAGAGAGTAGTATGAATGATAAAATTTGGAGAACTATGTTGATAAAGTTATCATCACATGTAAATGAGTACATGCAATTTCATGAATTATCGTCGAGTGCGACTTACATAAAAATAGCTAATAACAGGTATCTGAATAGTTAATGCGGATTTTCTATGGGATAATATCGCAGATAAATGAATTCATTAACTCCATAGCGATTCAAAGAATACCTGTCTGCTGATGAAAGAAAAGTAACTTTAAACGTTCTTGTAACTATATAAATAAAGGTGGAATTTTCTTAATTCCAATTTCCCAGACATAATTAATCAACTCTAGAACAAATTCAATGAATGAGGAAAGTATATAAGATGTAACTTTGCACTTAGAGTTGTTCGCCCGAGAATAAAACGGAAACGAAAACTTTATGCGTGACTGAGAATCAGACCAATATTTTCGAGTTTCACAGCCGATGCTCAAGCCTATTGAAATACCTCACAAAAAAGTCCCACATTGTTTTGGGGGGATATACTTAAAAACAAAAACGAGTGGTGGCACCGAAGTGGCGGCACCATGACCGCCACGGTCCTCACGGTCCCTTGTATCTTTGCGAAACTCTGAAGTAAACCTTAATACTTATACTAGAAGATAATTGGTATGCTATTTTTGTTAAATCACTGTATTTTTATGACTATCAATCGTCTCTAATGGTTGGAGCATTATTCAAATCCTCCATTTTCCACCTCTCAGTTTTTCACCTCACCTCCACCTTTCTTTCCTACGCTCAAGCTATAAACGCTTCTTCCGCATCATTCTGACCGTAACGCAAGACGGAGATTTAAGACACATCCAGTCGCAAACGACATTCTTTCACACAAAGCGAGCGTTCGTGCCTAAACAGCCGATTGTACATTAATTTCAGAAGGGGAACTGAAAAAAGTGCGCAACGATGCGACGAATTAGCCGATGCTATCGCGTGGCTGAGATGGGAAAAAAGAAAGAGTCGTCACGCGAGTCGACGATAAGCGATAAAGATATGTTTTAGAATATCAATTTTTTCTTTTCCTGATGAAGTGGCTCCGCGCTTAATCGCTTAAAAAATGTCCTTACCCAAGTTAGCATCGCGGACAATTATGCGAGCTCCGTAAATCTTCCCTTTATGTCTGTAATTTCATGTCGCCTTATGGCATTAATTGAGGACTAACTGCAGCTAAACCTGGGAAGAAACCCGTACCAGCTTCTGCTAAACGGAGATGACATGTCGACTGGTACAGAAGATTGCCAAGATTGACATAGTAAAATACCGTTCTGCTTACAGAGACTTTTGTTGTTCCTAAGTAGGGCGCTGCCAAATTTAGCCTTGGAGCAAAAAGAGTTATTTTTTCATGAAAAATCTGAACAGGTACTCGAATTCCAGAGTTTTATCTCACGAAAAATTCCCTTTATACTTCCACTGAGGGAATAAATCGCAAAAATGCATTTATCGAAAGCATTTGACGTTCCAATGAATAACTGTTAAGATCAATCAAACCTTTTACGTCATACAAATTCAGATAGCTGAAATTTCTTGGGCTTATTCCACCCATTAGTGCGGAACATACACCGACGCTATTTAAGGCTATTGAGCAAAAACTCACGTATAATTTCCCCTTCCACCTTATCCTAACTATTTTCAGTTATATTTGGAATATACTTTACGAAATCAATCATCACAAATTATACTCCGAAAGGAATTGCGCTCGCAGATGTTGTGCTTTTAATATGTCCAGAAGTTTCGCAAGGAGGAGATCCGGAGAAAGTTATTTTTCATTCTTTTGATTCACTGCTTCCCTACCGAGCTACGTGATGAGCATAAACTCTCACGCTGAAAATTGTTCCATCCTTCCTACTGTTCTGAAGCTCTAAGCTGTCACAAAAAGAATACATTTTTATAATACGGTCGATAGACTTTTTTCATCTTGAATCCTCTTGAAATACAGATATATCGTCTTTTATGTGCTAAGTAATATTCAATTCCACATTAAGTCGTAAACTATTTTCTTCCAAATCAATAAAAAAGAAATAGTTTATATATTACTGTGCTTTAATTGATGAATTTGAGAGATTAAATTGCACGGTAAACGTCTTATTTCAATATTTTGTTCCTTCTGTGAATCTTTTACGAATGTTTGGGTGGAGCGAAACAAAATCTTCTAGTAATAGGTAAAAAACCAATTTCAAAAACTTTCATTACTAATGGATACTACTATAATGGCTGTTACTACTTCGACCTATAAATCCTTTATAGGCAGTAAATGCAAGAACTTCGATTTTATTGATTCATACTCTCCCGAAAATTTTCTGATTTCTCTAAAATCATGTGTAATATGTATTGATTACACATGCAGACATATCAAAATTATGTTTCCCGCTGAGACTGATTCTGATAATAAGAAATCAGGACTAGAGGATAACCTTACATTTCAAGGACAACCAGTGATGAATGTCTACAACTAACTTTCGGATACCTAATAGGTGTGGGCCAACCAATAGGACTCTTTATGAGGCTACGCAAAAGTACAGTATTCGTAAAAGCTTATGACACTGCGATGCGCAGTACGGAGAAAAGAGCAGTTTCGGCTGGAGGAGGCCCAAGGGAAATTGATCTTTGGGAAAAACAAAGTAATAGGTAATAGATAACATGTAATAGGTAACCATATGCTCACCAAGTTACTTATCGAATAGCTCGAGTAACGAATAAGTGAACTCTTCCAACCCAGAATCCGAGCATAACGCCTTAAGTTTAAGTAATTTTAAAAAATATTGTTTTCTCGATGATTTTCGAATACCCTTATATGTAGGCTTGCGCCAACCAATAGAATTCTTTCCCAACAATGTTAGCGAATGAAACTTTCTAAATGAAAGTGAAAGGAAGGTATTACAAGAAAAGTCGCGCGGCTAAGTATCTTGGAATGTGCTGGCAAAATAGCTCAACAGAGCTTTTTCCCGGATAACGGAAGACCCGGGTTCGATGACCAGGTACGGCCAGACTATTTTATGCCTGTTTCTCCTCGGGAGAAACTTGCTAACATATGAAGGTATTGTTCAGATTTGTATCCTTAATCTTATGCAACCGGAGGAACACATTTAGGAATTAATAGAATCGGCTACCAAATTGGCCATCATTCTGTCTATTTATTCAGACATAAAAGAACGTTGAATTATTTTATTCATCAAATCAAATGAGTTTTGTTTAACAATATAACAAATATAGGTTGAAGAGAAACAGAGTAGCCCGCGGTTTGATCTTGTTCTCAGCTAATAAATTTCATTTCATTGCGTTGCGATTAGTCAACGTATTAATGATAAAACAAAATGAAACTGAAATTGAATGAACATTACATACAGCATTTAAGACGAGAATTTTAGAGTAACATCCCGATATCTTATGCTTCTGATCGGGTGATTAGCTGTCCATTAACAGTAAAATAAATAAGCATTGATTTTTCTCAAGGAAGTAATTTTCTATTCAAAATAAATTGGTATCAATATTGCAAGAACAATGAATATTATTTTGAAGTTTATTTCAGTCCCTTTTTCCTTTCGTATAATACAGAAAAATATGCTCTTACAAGGATTACTTTCTATTATATATGATGCGTGCAATCTTATGCCCTTTAATTTCACGCAATAACCCTCAATGAAACGATTTCATTTATAGCCCAATTCGTTCTTTACCATAGTAAAGATATTACTTTGTTTACTGTTAATCTCTACTTTTCTATAATCGGGAGGATAATTCATATTTTTTATTTGCAATACTGAAAAAACATTGGACCCTATTCAAGGAATACAGGGGTGAAAATAGGTTGAAAGAACTGAACATTTATCATTACTTTCTTTTCAGTATTCGGTCCGGTAAATGAAAGTGCTAATTTTTTTCTAAGAGAGAGAAATTTGACTTACAATGTTGTTCTCGTATTTTTTCAGAATTTCACAGCAGTCAGTATATCTTTAATGAAAATGACAAAACGCAGTGCCGACTCATAAAATATTTTGAGCTAAGTTTAAGAATAAACTGATTTTTGCAGACACTGATCCTTTCTTTATATTGATAGATCCCACCATTTATGCGATTCGATAAAATATTGCGTTACCAAAAGGGTTGAAGGTGGCTTTGCATGTAAAAGCGCGATCGTGGGAAAATTCCTACCGTATTTAAACGGTCTTTGTATATCTTTAGGGAGTAAAACACCAAATAGCACCATGACCGTTTTTTGGAACCCATAATAATTTATTTAATTTTTTTCAAAAAATATATGGTTTTGATGTTGAATGTAGCTATTTCATAAACAAGAATTTAGTTTCGAAATATATGACAAAGATATTACAGAATTCATGATGTATATAATTCATAATTCATAAATGCATCCTACTTAGCTCCTTCAAAAACTTACGGCGTTCACAAGGAATCCGAAATCTAAGAAATCAAAATAGATGCATGAAAATCATAGCGTAAAAACAAGTAGAGCATACGTAAAATGAAAAAAAAACAAATTTTTCTAAATTTGCTGAAACTTAAGGTGTTATGGATGGATTCTGGTCTGGAAGAGCTCATGTATTCGAAAAGAAACATGGTTGGGATTGGGGTACCTATTACATGGTATTCCTTTGTTCTGCCTACAGATCAATGTCTCTTGGGCCTTCTCCAGCCGGAATTTCTCTTTCCTCCGTACTGCGCATCGCAGTTCCATAAGCTTTTGCAAATGCTTTACTTTCGCGTAGCATTATAAAGTTTAGTTGAAATGCTGCTACGTGCTTAATTAAGGAACATAAAAATTCATGAGCTGTGAATCAAAATTGTACAAATTAGACTCCGTTGTTTAGCGTACACCTCCTCCTATGAATGGTACCTTTCACCGATCCGACTATCATACAAATGGAGAGAAAAACTTGCGCAGTTTGCGTGTAAAAGGAGCCATTTCCAACGGTACGAATCGAACGCCGATGGGAAACGACGCACCCAGCAGCGGAGCTCTCACTGACAATAAAATCTTCCACGATTACTACTCACGTGAGAAGGGGTTCCAGGAGATTCCTTGAAAGCGCGGGACTGATGAACGCACGTCCAAGAGATAAAAGTTGGGATTTTATACGACGCACGCAACGGTAGCTAAGGTGAAAGAGATATATAGAGCACGGCCTGAGGAGGGAAAAAGGGATAGGAATCGTCAAACGCAACGCGGGAACTGCAACGTTGGATCCGTGTCCCGCAAATCGCGTGCCCAAACTAAAGAGGCATCGCCGCTAATGGATTGGACTGCCTGCGAAGAGAGCATCCTGGGACTACGCCGGTTCTGTTCCATTTGAGAAAAAAGGAGCAAATTAAGTCATTCTCCTGATATCGCGGCAGCTTGAAACTCTATAGCAATCCGTACGTGGGTACTTCCCTTCAAATTACATCGAAAACCAGAGTTTGTACATTGCCTGTTATAGGTTCAAACTTTAAATTCAGCTCTATAATAGAGATCAGATCAACCTATGGTGAGCTTCTCTGTTTAAATCGTACAAATACGATGATACACATTTACGAGAAAATAACAAATCTTTCAGTTATTTTCTGCGATTTTTCATGAATGATATGATGCATGTTGCGCGGAATGCAATCGAGTAAGTATTTCTATCATAATTATTTGTGATAAATTATTCAAATAGATACGAAGAAAGATGAATTTCTATTGACATCTTTCCTGAATTTTCTAAATGCTGAATGATTCCTAAATCGACAAAAGTATTTGAGGCTCCTTCATCGCCTGAAAACTAACTGATGTTACTAAAAGGGTTAGGTGTAAGAAGGGTCCAAGAAGTCTCAATCTCGCCCCTCATTAGAGACATATTTTAGTATTATTATTATAAACCCGGGAAAATTCAAATAGTACAAATTTCGCCCATTGGAAGTTTCTCAAATCATGGCAAAAATCTACTATATAATAAAACTATTGCCGATGGACTCTTAGAAAATTGCTTCCTTGAACACTGATTCTGATCTATCGGAAACATGTTTCCACAGCCACGGAGTTCATTTTCCTTTAGGCTAACACTCAAGCGTTCTTCGTTTTCTCTCCTCGCACTCTCTATCCCACTTCCTGTGTCAAATGTTGTTCAGAGTTATTTTTCGCTGCTCCTTTTTCATCTCCCTTTCTTCTCTCATTCGTAAAATCCTCCAAAAATCCTCTCATTCGATTCATTTTTAATTTTTCACTCCTATGCCATTCACCTTTTGTCCAAAGTAACTTAACCATGGGTGCTAACACCCACAGGGGTGCGAAAGACTTTTCACGGAATTCGAGATGTTGTGATGAAAGGGTTCAGAAAGTATTCAGCGATAAATCGCTGAATAAATAATCGTAGCTATCAAAAAGCTAACTATCGTTTGTTTTTCACTGTTTAGAGTGTATTTTAGTACATTTTAGCTCGATTTTTGATAATACAACTGGTAACCCATTCTCTATAGAGAACGGGCGTTATTTTTATTGTTGTCACGGGGTTAGAGGCCACAATTGCAGGGTTACATAAGACTAATTAGCAGGTTCAAAGTTTAAGAGTCGCTAATTTGCAAGTTCAATTTCTAAATATTATCCTCTATCCATAAAAAGTATTCTTTTCTTAGGTCCAAGAAAATATTACGTAAACTGGTTAGCAAGAAATCGGATGACGTAAAACATTAGTTAATATGAGAGGCAGAATCGGTCCGTTCCATCTCCTATTAGTTTCAATGTATACCAGTGCGTTCAATACTAAGCGGTTAACATGGAATTACGGTTAATATGAAAAGATTTTACGGCTCGCAGAAAAAATATTTCCACAAAAATTATCACAAAATGGCGATGATGGTCAATTAACGAAAAAATTATCATTCTGTGTAAATAATAATAGTGTTTANTTTATGAGGCTACGCAAAAGTACAGTATTCGTAAAAGCTTATGACACTGCGATGCGCAGTACGGAGAAAAGAGCAGTTTCGGCTGGAGGAGGCCCAAGGGAAATTGATCTTTGGGAAAAACAAAGTAATAGGTAATAGATAACATGTAATAGGTAACCATATGCTCACCAAGTTACTTATCGAATAGCTCGAGTAACGAATAAGTGAACTCTTCCAACCCAGAATCCGAGCATAACGCCTTAAGTTTAAGTAATTTTAAAAAATATGGAGCATTTCCTGTGAATGTATAATTCGCAACAAAGGCCATATTTCAGGCTTCAGTATTCAGGTACAAAGTACTCCCCTAACGCAAATAATTTAACTTTGGGCGAATAAATATCAACCTTATGGTAGAAGTTACCCTAGAAGATCTAGTTCTGACACAGAAAGTTTATCTAAATGAACATGTTTACCTCATAGTTCCGACATAATCTTCTCAAAAATTGACTATTATTAACGTTTAATTAATCCAGTACATAATATTTCAATTTCCTTCTCTATATACAGCTACATAACACATTTAATACGAAGTTTAAATGATCACGGGTAGCTACAGTGATTAGTCCTTACTACTTAAACGTAATTTTGTATACAAAAGCGGTATCAAGATTTCTCTTCTGATGATTCTTAAGAAAATGCAGACTTGCCACTGATATGACTTACTGATATATTGCTTACGTAACCTAGACTCAGGAAACTAGGATTAAACATCGAATTCTTATAAATGTCTATATTTTGTATAAATTTGGCAATAGAAATCTAATTTCACACATTTACCAATACGGAGGAAAAATTACAGCCATTATATTCAAGAAAAAACTTTTTCTCTCATCGTTATACAAGAGCCTATATTTTATGATGATGTTCAAATCCCAACCTTAATGAATTTTCCTCATTTTCTCGTTTACGATTGATTCGCAATCAAAGCAAAATCATTTATTTCTAGTATATATATATTATAATATTAGTATTGTAAAAAGTAAAACCCGGGATCCCTTTAACAGAAGGTGAACGCCCTACCCATTTGGCTATCCGGGTAAGAATCATAAATTACTTAAAAACAGCCTCAGTCTACATAATAGGGTATAAAATATAAAAAATTGACAACGTCAACTTTGTTCGTTGATCATTTCTTGAATCTTTACATAAAGGAGAATGGATAAAAAACCCAAAGCAAAGCAGCCGTTTCTAATTCGTCAGCTTTCACGTATCAGCAAGATGACTCATACAGTGAATTGAATTAAACTTGTAGAAGCATCTTTGAAATTTCATCCCATGCAAACTGTAAGGGTAGTCAGACGCTATAGGAAAGGAATGACAGATTGGAATACTTACCTTTCACACCACTAGCCGTCCTAACCGCACAAAGAACAGAGATTGCTTACCTGTAAAGAAAGTAATTGTTCTACATTAGTATTTCCTTTCCGCATAATCAGAAGTAATTACTTAAGAGTAATGAATAATGAATGAAAGTATTTGAAGTAATTTGAATGAATGAATTTCCAGCATTCTAAAATCAGCATTAACTAATACTGTTAGAAGCAAATTATGGATAGCAACTGAGCAACCAAACTGTGACTTAAAATTTTTACTTTACCAGACATGGAAGAGAGTATAGAGGAATCACAAAATATAATAATGTTAGAAATTAATTCAACTTACTAATTACCTTGAGATTCAGCAGGTTAGTTTAAAGTTGAAATGAAGTATAATTGATCCTCAACATTTTTCATAATTCATTTAACGTAAATATTGTTCCTAAATATTTGCGCAACTCGATAAAATAGTTAAATGAATTATAGTCGTGTAAAAAATTTTACTGCATTATTTTGGCAATTCTTCTAACAGATTTCTATTGAAAAACTAAAGCTGAGAGAAGTTCCTAATCGCCCCTCTCAATAGAATTTGGCTTAAGCATATCATAGGATTTTTTCTAATAAAATTTACAACAAAAGGTGATGTCTAGTGAAATTCCATCATGAAAAAAGAATTGTGACTTTTCCCAAGAATAATTACAACAGTTATTGCAGAAAAAGTACAAAGCTCTTTTCTTCGTTCTACATTTATGTACTGAGTTTGGTAGTTTAGTTTACTCGACAAATTTCCAGTTCTAAAATTAGTGTCCACCGATATATGTGACAAATACTGCAAACTCCGTAAATCTGCGCATGGGTTTCAATAAAACGAACGGCGAGCTTACTATTATATCTCTTCCAAATTTTATACTTAGGGATTAATCCTACAGTCCTCATCCCCATTGACCTGCTGATTGGCGCGCTTTTG
This sequence comes from Ladona fulva, assembly GCA_000376725.2. Classification (NCBI taxonomy): domain Eukaryota; kingdom Metazoa; phylum Arthropoda; class Insecta; order Odonata; family Libellulidae; genus Ladona; species Ladona fulva. The sequence goes on along the minus strand of KZ308200.1, from coordinate 985,753 downwards.
ACCAGATGGCAGTGGTGAGGCGCAAAAGAGACATCTATCGATCCGTAGCAGAAGTATGGGAAAGAAGTTGGATAGTGTGGGAATACAAAAACGTCAAGTGTACATCCGTGGGTTTTGACTAATCAATGACTCTTTAAGTGCCTTAAGATTAAACAATCTTAAGAAGGATCGTGTTTATTTCTGAGAATTACTATCATACGCAAATAAATAAAAATTAAGAATATTTTCATTGTGCTGGTATAATTCGCAACATTGACATATATATACCTGAAAGCCTTGCAAAGATACGTGAATGAGGTCGAAGTTAAGTACATAAAACAACAGAAGCCCAAAATGATATGATACGGACCGAGAAAATAAATGGAATTTTAATGGCGTCAAAAAGCGAATCCTGCAGCTATTAAGTTATTTTTGTATTGATGAATTAAGAATACAGAAAAATAGAATTAACAAAATTTTAAGTAAAAATAAGCCTATAAAATTTTCTACATTAGAATCTGTGAGAGCAATATTAATAAAAGAATGATCATATTTAAGGTGATGCATATACATAACATATGAAGTGTTCCGCGAGCAGGTTCTCCATATCTAAATGTATCCGTAGCATTAACTAATTGCTCAATGCGATTAAGAAAAAATTTGTTACATTCATTCACAATTACATTCAGACCCTTTCTCATGTATTAATGAAATTTTCTTTCCTAAATAGTTACTATCTCCATTTGGTTAAATGTTCACTTTGAACCTGATGGAGATGATCATTACCCATAGATCGCTTCAGCTTTTCTACTCAGTAACGACGGCTTACGAAAGATTCAAATACTACATGTGTTCTCCTTATCAGTGAAAATACCCTCATGCCAAGTCATCTATGCGGAATCCCACAAACGGACGAATAAAAATAGTAATCATAGCAAGTTCAAATAATACAACCGCAGTTTTCACCTGCCGTACTGAAAAGCTGAAACGCAGCATAGAATAGGTTTTAATATGTAAACCTGCGAACGGAATATCCAGTCTATCAATATCAAATTACCACGAAATCCAAAAAAATCCAAGTTGACTCTGAGTTTATCTCAGTTTAAATTGAATAATTCAACCACTTACCTTAAGTATTATCCTTAAATCACTTATCCTTCACTTAAAGTTGCATTATAGAAACTACAGTCAATAGATTGTATGCAGCATATCATGTATGCTACATATTTTCCATATACTAAATATTTTCTATAATGCATAGAAGATGCAAAGGAAAACAATCAGTAGATTGTATTTTGTATAATACAACTTTGTAATTATAAGTGATGAAAATATATTTAAAATCGGTATTTTCTTAATATGAATGCGTCATAAGTGTTACATTAAGCAAAGGGTTCTAAAATTGACCGAAGTCTCTTTCACGCGTTAATTTTAAAGATGTCTCTCGGCGAATGATAGTATTGCAAGGCAAAATTTGAAAATTAATCAATACGTAACACAACATCCTACTAAAAAACATGCATTTTGCCGTTCTCGCATTAATATTTTTCCTTAGATATGTTAATTCTTTCTCTCTTACGAAGGCCTCTTTTGCTAATGCTTACCTCATTCTCAACTCATTGGGCCTCCTAAAGTTGATTCATACGCAAATATTACCGAATAATGACATTTTCTTGGTATGCTATTCCCTGAGCTTGGCTTTACGTTTGAACTGAATTCAAAATAACGCTTTCGTAGAATTTTCAAAAAGGGAGTCTAGTGAAGTAAATATTTAAATTACCAAGGGAAAAAGGGAATAAAAGGCAATAAATAGTATGAAATGCTTCCGCATATAAAGTTACGAAAAAACAGAGCGGGGGAGATAAATGGTGTCAGATAAGGGCATATTGCGTGCTTTCGTGCGAGATCAAGGAAACAGATGTTGATGAGGTTTTTCATTTACGACTTCGGAAGCTCGATTCGAACTGATTGATAAATAATTATTCCGTCAATTTTAGAAGAGTGGAAGCGCAAAGAGAACTGTCTTTAGGTTTCTGTTACTGAAGCCCACGTTTCAGAAACAGCCTTCCTCCTCCAGCTGATTATAATAATTTAATAAATGACTAATTTGGCAATTCTATAAATTTTCCTTTAATTCCTTCCACTTAATATTTTATTGTCACCTATCCTTATCTTATTATGCATGTTACGCGGAGTTTCATTTCTCATTCGCAGGATAAGTTTACGGAAAAAATCTGATACTGATTTTCTTCTTATAGTAAATCAATCTATAATTGTCGAGAAACGTTACAACAGATACTTCTGTCTTTCATTATCTCATAAACATCCAAAATATGGAGGAAGTCCTCTGCATCGGTTTCTCCAAGAACAAAAAAAGGGAAATTGCAAGACTAATTCAGTCATTTTCATCTCAACAAAAGAGACCATCGTGCTATTCAGAATAGAAAACTATTTCATAGAGAAAATGAGAAGCCAGTTTCTGAGATAAATAAAAACAAGAAAGGTGGAGCGCTATAAGAAGTAAAACAGAAATCTCAGCTGAATTGCATTACTTTTTACTAAAAGAAATTTCCAATGAAAATGTTGTTTAAAATTATGAGTAACCATTAAATTTACCTTTTAAGCCAAGTTCGAACTTGGAGTGCGCTAGGAGGATTCCCGCCTTAAAAATATTTCTTTTCCGAACGGCAAATATCCGAAATTTCGGAGAAATTTGCCTTTTGCCGGGTATACCTTCCAATACATGACATACGATTCATCTATTCTTCATATACGAGTACCATAAGTATTTATTAGTCAAACTACACAAGGTACGTTCAAGATACGATAGTGAAAACCTTCTTAATTCCATTTTAATATCAATACATATTTAAAATTTTTGTGAAATTTACGCATCATGGAAGGAATCCGTTGGTAAGGAATGTCATTGCTTGGATAACGCAATAGGCGCGATTTAAGTACATAATTAACAGCAGCACGAAAAATGCTATAGAAGCCAAACAAAATATGCATAAAAATCATGGTTAGAAAACAAGTAGAGCATAATATGAAAAAACAATATATTTCTTAAATATACTATATTTATTATTATGTAACAATTTATGTCTCTTGGTACGGGATAGATAAAAATGTATCTTTTATTTACTTTTGTCTCAGTCTTGTTCACGGTTGTGATGATATGAATGCTACCCAGACTTGAGTGTTATGCTGAATAATAGCTTTGATTAAAGATTCTCCTTATGCAATGTTACGAAAAGTATTACACGTAGAGTCCTTGAGCTCCACTAACGTGGGCTTGTTCTGCTTATGACATTCTGGCTCAGTGAGGAAAGCAAAAGCAAACAACCTCACTCCTCATCTTGCCTAGTAAGCCTCATTTCCCTCTCCTAGCTCTTCGTAGTTGATGATTGAGGGGATGAGTTCCCAGCCGGGCTTCGGGCTGAATACTAAAGAGACAGGCTAATAATGTTCTCCAAAATGTTTGAAGGAAAAGAGAGTTTGTACTTTTTCCGCAAGATATTAATAGAGACACAACCAGGCTTCAGCGAATGATATGGCCTGGTCGGGTCTATATTAAAATCCTGGGGATAAAGTAAAAACTCTCTTTTCCTTCAAACATGGAGTATTTCCACAAACCATCGCCAATGTCTGCGAATTTTATTCTCCAAAATCATTTGTCAACCTAGAAGGTGAAAGTAGCATGGGTGTTGCTTGAGTTACTAGCCCAAATGCTGATTGGATTCTCAGCCACTTATACGATTTACTGACAAAATTTTAAGAAGGGAAAAAACCGGGCAAGATAAGTATTTCACAGTTTTCGTTGCTTTGCAACACAGCCAGAATGCTATCAGAGAAGAAACTCCTCGTAAATGCAACACTAAACGAAGAGAATACCACCCATCAGTGTATTTAACAAGAGGGAATCAAACTGAACGCCCTTATTCAGTATAAACCCTTGCCTCCGAGGACTAACGTAGGTAAATATTCGTTTTGTAATCGCACTATTGAACAATGGAACACCTTACCTGCGGATATCTTTGTGCCATTCCCTCCTCGTTTGCATACCTTTAAGGTAAAGTTGAAGATGTGTCGTGATAAATGCTGAAACGTGTTGTATTAAAGAATTAGAAAAGGTGCAGCGAAAGGCGATACGTTTTGTGAAGAATTGCTACGATAAATCATTGAGCGCCACTCAGATGCTACAGGACGCAAAATGGGAATCTTTGGAAGTTAGAAGATTTCAACAACGGATCACTTTACTGGATAAATTCAGAGAAAGCACGTTTAGAGATGATGTAGCAGATATAATGCGTTCACCATGCTGCATAGGCCTTTCCGATAATGCGAGAAAGATCAGAGAAATAGATGCCAGAACAAATAGATTCAAGAACTCATTTTATTCCGCGAACGATACGCGAAAATAATCGATTAAGGAAATAGAGTCATGCCCCCTGCCACACGCCGAAAGGCGGCTTGCAGGGTACAAACATAGACATAGACATAGACGTGTCTAAAATTATTTTAGATGAAGTGTATTTACTGCTAAATATTGTTCAGAATGTAACGATTGATGGCTGTTATTTTAAGACGTAATGTTGGGATTCTTCGATGACATTTGTAATGTAATGTAATTGTTGTTGTTATTTTGGACGACATTTAAGCATTGTTTGATTTTGTTTATAATATGATGATTGTTGATAATTATTGTTGATGAACTGTAAGGATTGCTGGATGTAGTTTCTAATGTAGTGATTGTTGTTTGTTGTTCTGGAAGGGCTGTAGCGACTGATGTATTTATGTGTATACATCTATATGAGATTGTATTATCGTTGCCACCGGACCGTTGTCCAATTGAAACGGGTGTATTTAATAATAAAGATAAAGGCAGCCAGTACGGTTGAAACAATTAGGGTCCATCTCATGATTCACCTACCTGAGAATATGTTTCCAACTCTAAGGTCCGGTATTATGATGTATACTTAAAATGCACTTTAGCGAAAGTTCACATTATGGCCTGGTGTTATAATTTTTTGTTAGAGTTAAAGTGAAGATCATAGTAAATCGTATGATGAATTAGCATGGAGAAACACAATAATCATCACTTAAACTCTAACAAAACATTATAACACCAGGCCTTAAAGTAAAATTCAGTTGGAGTTCATTTTAAGTATACACTATAATACCTTTCTTAAGAAACCCAAATAATGAAGGAAGAGAGAGAATGGAAAAAAGGCATTAAAATAATTGCAGGAACACGAGAAATAGAAATCAGCTTTGAAGACGTACGCATTAAACCATGTAGTGGACGTGGTAATGGACAGCTAACAGCAGTCACGCTACGCCCGTCCTTCTGAGAGACACTAATGCTCATTCGCGAACGGTGCAGGAAAAGCCATTGGTGTTAATGTATATAAGATGCCTCGAGAGATAAAAAAATACTTCATCCGGACGAGGACTGTTTCATAATGAGTTTCTTCATCGCCATACACTATGAACGCCTTTTTTCCCTGCATTTAAGAGCCGATCGTATCCACTTCTCATAGGATAATGTAAAAGGGTACATGACAGGCAATTTCTGAAATGGAAGTGGATTATCGGGGGTTTTTTTTTATTTAACGTCCTCCCAGTGGGGGTAACATCAAGAAGGCGATTGAATCCTTTAGCCTCGCTATTTTCTGTCTCCCGTCTGCTTCACTGTATGTCCACCATTATTCACCACACTCACGTTCTTCGTCAACGCTCCCTCAGGCGAAACGTACTTATGTCAATGTTATGTCTGACGAGATGAGACCCGGAACATCCTAAATTGGAAGCATATGTACATCAACTGTCTCCTTAAGCGTATGCGAGAGTGGTTAGACGATGAAATGGATAGTTTTGAGACCCGTTTCATCGTAAACTATGGCGTGTTTGGGAATTTTTATTGAAATCAATCAATCAATCCTAAATATGGTTAGAAAGAATGATTTGGATTTCTGAAACTCTGATCTCTTTAATTTTTTTATCGTTTTATTATTTATAGTATCGTTTAATTTCATCAATTTTACTATCATTATTGTTGACAGTCAACTGTAATTGCCCTAGTGCTGTATGCTGATGTATTACTAATAAATAAATAAATGAAACTGAGCCGAATTCACGTTTCCTAGCAACAGGCTTGACACACGTCATATTTTAACCGGGACTAACGTTTCTTAACATCAGAAAATGGTAACTCTACCTAACAAGAACCACTACTCCTCATTAACAACGAATAGAATTGTATTCCGGTAACAGCGTAAGTAACCGTGAAGGCACATTGGGAACACTGGACTATGTCGCGAGAATAATCATATATATAAAAAGCAAATGTCTGTCCGTTTATCCGTCCCCCTATTTATCTCACAAACGACTTGACTTGGAGATCTCAAACGAAGTGCATTGTGTTTCTACGATGCTGAAACCCCTAGGAAAACTACTTTCATCTCTGTAAAGGCCCAGGTTCGAACCTAGGAGCCCATAATACGTTTCCATAAGAGATTAGAGTAAATACGTTTTCACGACCTGCAGAGGTCGTTTCTTTTACAAAATTAAATTAGAAACAATGATTCTAAGAAATTGAGACAAGTGTCACAAGAGAGAAACATCGTCTTAGAATTATATTATTAACTTATTTTAGTCGTGAATAATTCATATAATTTCGAAATTACGAGAACTTTGATAAAACAGACGTAAAATTCGTAAAACTTTTCGGAAATAAACAACCAATCCCTTTGACGACCAAGGCAACCGTTGTACATTTATTTCCCATATAAATGCTCGGGGATAATCAGTTAGTATACTTTTCCATAAGAAATGTACGTAAAATAGGTTTACGTTACCTGCAGAGGTTGTTTCTTTCACAAGATGAAATTAGAAACAATGGTCCTACGAACTCAAGAGAAGTGTCAAAAGAAAGGAAAATGATCATAGATTCTTATTTTAGTCGTGAAATATTGATATAGATCCGAACTTTCGAAGATAATGATAAAACACACGGAAATTTCGTAAAATATTTGGGAAATATAGTTGGGAAACCCATTCCTTTGACGACTCAGGCCATTGTTGAATGTTGATTTCATGAATTTTCCCATATAAGTGAACGGGGATTATCAGTTCTTATAGTTTTTATAAGACATTTACGTAAAGTAGGCTTTCATGACTTGAAAACAGTGGAATAAATATTGTAAATAATTTATATGATAAGAAATATATTGAAAATTTTTGATCTCACGGCAGAATTTTTTGTGCTTAGGAGAACCAGATAAATACGATAATATATATATTTTTAAACTAAATTAAGTCCCGTCATGCTTGCCGGGGGCTTTTACTAGTATGTAAATAAAATTTTGTTGCCATATATTTCTCTTTTTGATACACGTATGTTATTGCTGCGCTGAGTTAAGTATTCATGTACAGTATCACATATTTAATGCTTAATTATAGTATGTATTAGTGTATTGGTGATGGATGTAATGTATTAATATCTCACAATCATATTGTATGGTGGTTGTGTTGATATGACTTGGACACTGGATGCGGATGAGTAAAATAACGATTATCTGTAATTACCGAATCAAACATCAAACGCAGAAAAGATTTTCTCATTTATTCTTCTTGAAAAAGTTTTGAGTTGAAGTGTACACACTGAAAAAACATGACATACGGGTAAAAACATGAAGTGATTAGTTTTCGCTGTATTTGGAGTTTTTAACGTCCGTTCTCCTTGAGAATTGTTCTAGGAACACACTATTTTCCACGACGTAAACATATATCCTCTCCCTAGCAGTGATTAGGTGCCTATTAACTAATCCCTATCACATACGTTTTGGTCCAATAAAGTTAACCCTGTAAGATGTTATATTTTCACTATCACAGCACAGTTGCTTTATTTTGTTCTTATATACCCTTTTAAATAGGACATATATTTCGTTTGCGCCTCCGTGATGTAACTCAAGTATTTAATTTGTGCTCATCATCTCCTCAAACGTAGGACTATAACACAAGAATTGATTGGTTAACCTTATCGCATTTGTCATCTAATGCTGCAACTTTATCTGTTTCGGCATTCTTTTTCCAGAAATTCTTCTCCCATCTGCCTTTCACGGGAATATTCTGACTCCCTTTCGTGATGCTCCATTAAGATTTTATCGCGCAAGCCTTTCTTTATGGCCTCTCCACTTTTTCCCTCACTTTTTCGATGCTTACGCAGGTTACGCTTCTCTCCGCCAGTTCTGTGTGCATTGTTTGCGAAAAATTCATAAATGGAAATCGTCGTGTGATTATGTGAAGTTGATTTTGCTATTTGTTACTTACGATAGGAATAAAACAGGAAAATCTTCGCAGTTGGCTGCTTCCCAGAAACCTTGCATACTTTAAAGGGATAGTGAAAGGAAACTGTAAAACTGATGGAAAAATTAAAATGCTTAATTAAAGCCGTAAAATGGAATCCATAATTAATATGGAGCATTTTACATTAATCCGTTCTAGAGAGTAAAGGCGGTCAATAATTTAAGAATTGCAGAACTTAGATAGGAAGTCTGGACAATTATTTTTTACAATAAAGGAATTTTCATCTTCTTCAGAAACTATATACGTATAATCACTTTCAAACCAGCAAGAAAGGAATAAAAGAAAATATAAGAAAAGAACATTAAGCAGTTTGGTCTAGGATGTGGGAAAACTAAAAAGAACGTAGTTGATGATAATGAGTGATGCAAAAAATAACTTAGCCGTACTGGATGACTTAAAGCCATTTCTTCCAAACGCAAACTTTCATGATGTGCTAAATGTAACACAAAATGAAGTAGCTGCAATGGTTCAAGACCAATATCCCGAAGTGAGACTTTTGAGGTCCTAGGTTTACAACTTAACTCCCTAGAGATTTCTTTGTTTCGTGATCTTTGGATGACTTACATGCGAACTTCTGTTTCTGTACATCTTGGCTTCAAGTTTCAGGAAAAGGACCTGTGATCAAATTCTACAGAATCTAATATCAATGTAAATGTAATAGAAGTAGTAGCTATACGGTTCTATGGATGCACCTACATCAAAGGAATCAAATATGAAAAGTTTTTCCATCTGGTTTGCATCAAACTTACCATCCGTAACCGTGAGTATATTTTGGTAACAAAGACTGTATTTATAAATAATTTTTGAAAATGCACACTAAAAAGATAAGGTAGTAGAGGACAATTTCCACAATATACTTCTACGATATTCCTGGAAAAATCTCCCAAGCCTTTATTCGTTTAATATTTTACAAAAGATAAGCACTTGCAACACACCAAGATTAATGACAGCGAAAGAAATCAACACTCTAGTTCTTTTATTTGAGAGAGAAAATCCTAGAATAATATACCGAAAAAAAAATCGAATCCCACCAAATCTTAATGGGATATCGATTTCAAATACAATACGTACTAACTAACCATAGATAAATTATCTCATAAATGATGATTAGTGAATACACTAAATGAAAGTAGATAAAAGAGGATTAAAAACTCGTACAGGTTACCAGAGGATTTAATAAATACGACCTAAATTACGGCGCGTAGCGTCACCATTAGGTACAAGAAATGTCATCAGGTATAAGAAAGTTACTTGAATCTGATGGCACTATGCGTCGAAACCTAGGTCGTACTCATAAAATTCTCTGCTAACGTGTTATTTTACAAAATTTACTTCTTTCCATCCCCATATTTCCAATGAGATCCCTCTCAAATTATTTACTAAAGCAATTCATCCAGCAATTCCGGATAGGCCTACTTAATTTCCATTTTATGAACCGACCATTTGTTTGGATTCATGAACCAGTTTGAGGCTTTGTTGCGGGAATTGGTCAATAAATCAGCGGTTAATTTCATCCGGTCGCCTGAACTCAATAGAGTTCAACGTTTACTCTCTTTGTAATAAACCTGACTCTTTGATTAGGATTTTAATGCAATTACCTAATTATCCATGTACAACAAGAGAGCCTACTGCTCTCTAAATTGTTTTACCGCAAATATATTTGAAATTAAAACGTAAGTGTCCCTAAAGTCGCTGTCTATCTTGAACAAATTACACCTGTTATATCGAGTCAGTGAAATATGGCAATATAAGAATTATAATATAATTTGAGCATAAGTTGCTATTAAGGGAAGATTTACATATTCACAGGGGTGCACTGCCGATTTTATAGGTGCCGGAGCTCTGGTGGACAAAAAAATACAGTCAATACCTATCTCGTTTCTTCATATGTCCCACGATTAAATGTTTTGAGTTTACATTCATTAATTACCATAATATATAATTATCAAACAAATAGAGTGAATATTGCAATCATATATTTATCATTTTAAAACTTTCATACATCGTCCTTTGCCCACAAAGTATCCCGAATGGCTTGGAGAAATGTTCTGCCGGGATAGCTCAACGGACAGAGCACCCGACCGGCAATTGGGAGACCCGGGTTCGATTCCCGGTCCCGTCAGACTTTTATCAAGTCCATTCTTCCTTGGGATTTTTCCTGGGTGCGCACCATCTTGCGCAAAGTCATTCTTACCCATTTTCGTTTGTTTTCTCCCAGTATTAACTGATCGTCCGCGTGTAAACTACTATAAACTCCATGCAATTCTTCATTTAATATTTACCCTCTCAATCTCCAGTAACAACACCATTCACATTAAAGTATGCCCTGTAAAATTGAGTTATTTTCAGGAAGCCGCTGAAAGATATCTTGAAAATTATTAGAGAAATGATAAAATTGTTTTCTCTGCCAGTTTGCTCAAGTTAATTAAAATGTTCTCATGTTTCTTCCGATTTTCTTCCAGCTATTAAATTTTCGCGCGGGGCGAAATAACGTGCACAATATCTTAAAATCGATTATTTTTTTGTATTGGGAACCCTACGGCATGAGACCCACCTCATGCTTAGAATTGAAAGTCATAGGGCTATCCTAACTTCCCGACGTGGTTATATGTGCGGGGACTTCCGCAGAAAATCCAATTTCCTGCGGATTCGACGAGCTGCCCCACTACGCCCGCCAACTTTCACCAAGTTCAAACACTTCCCGTGCCACTTCATTAGCCCCCGCTCGAATCTTGCCCCGAGGCAATCGGCTGGAATCTCTTTTATACTGTCGTCGATGGTGCACACGACCAATCGTGCGGAATACCGCGCGTACACGCCCGGAGGCTTCGAAATTTAGAGATTAAAGCACGGAGTTGAGGATTGAAACGTGCATTGTCAGGAGCACCGCGCTCGAAATGATCCTGGGATAAGCGGCGACTGAAATTGAATCCGCGATTATTTTAATATAACGAAATTATTGCAGACGTCTTATGCCGCAGTTGCATAGTTAATTCTAAATATTCGTGAGATGGTACGGAAAATTTAAATAAGTTTTTTTCTGTTATATGAAAAAATGTAAATATTTGTAAGGTATTGCAACTTTATAGTCGCGATACTTCGGATATCCAAGAGTCCATCTATCCTGAGAAGGAACAATTGTATTGATTTTTTCTATTACTCACTCCGTATCTTGATCTGCGTATACTACTGTGTCATGTTAATGATTTTTGTCCATGTTTGTCTATTTCCATTTCTCTTGTCATTTTTATCCTTTTTTTAATCTTTTGTGTTTTAGTATTATTTATTTATTTTTCTTTTCATTATTTTTTTAATTACATCACATATAATTGGTTCGACAAACAAGTTTGTGATAAATAAATTGTTATCATTATTATAAAGAGTATTTATTCTCAATTGTTTCTGGTTTTCGGAACAAAACAAAGAATTTGGATTCAGCAAACGAATGTTTTAAATAATGTTAATAATGCTGTTAATAAATTAAGACTTAAAAACACTCCAAGTCGTGTTTCGGTAGACGGAATTTGCATTGGGAGACAAACTGGAAGTTCCGGATTGCCAATTTATAGGAATTATCTGATGAACATTTCGGAAACAAAGCTTCCTTTTTCAAGGATGTCCATAAAGAAACACTTCCTCCATCTGCCGGCACTCTGCTTAATGAGTGCTTTTTCAGCCTCTTCTGCGATCTACAATCAATAGCCAATCAAAGTTGTGATCTCATTAAATATTTTGCAGGAATTTTTGTTGATTTTTTATTCTCATTTTAGAATTCACATATCAATAAACTCGATCTCATTTCACAGATAGCATGACCTGATTCATGTTCTCATTCCAACTATGCAGTGACGTGTATGATCGTTCATTCGAATGCCATTACATTCCGACTAATTAAACATTCCTATACTGCCTCTTTTAGTTATTTGCCGACATGAAGGAAATTTCTGTTTGATTTAAACTCTAAGAAAGAGTGTCATAAAAAATAATTTGTATGCTTTGACAGAAAACTTATAAATGCCATTGATTACTAATTCGCCAAAATGATGGCTATAATAGAAATCTAAACATCATAAATTACCATATATAGTAAACATTTATTACATGCACACACATACAGTTATTGTTTATGGACACACCTATTATTACATACATATTTAGTTAAATAGTTTCAATTTAATTATATTGAAAGTGGTTTTACGACCTCGCTGATTATCGCTCGATTCGAATCACTCACGAATTAAATAGTACAAGATTTAGATCATTAGCCTTACTTAAATGACAAAATTACTAAGTTTCTCACCTATTAGAAATCGAGCAATAAAAATCTAGTAATTTAAATAATTAGTTGTTAATTTGAGTAAAATTTCACATAAATGAATGCTGAATATTACCATTGAAATGCAAAATTCGAATTTCAAACAGTAATCAGAAATACTTCTAAACCATGTCATATTGGCAATGATTTCCTGTTTTCAGGGAACGATCGATAAACGAAATCAAAGCTGAGTAGATAACACTTCTGTCACAGTAATGAAACAGAGTAGAGTCCCACGGACTTAACCGTCACATGTAATTACAGAAAATTCCAAAATTTCGTCCTCGCTGAATTAATGTGTTGCAAAACATGCTCATTCTGAACGGATTAAGGACTCTGCTTAACGAAGTCACGTCTCATTAATTCTATCGGATATTACCTCTTAATGCGAGAATATGATTCAGGAATCGTAATTATCTTGTAATCCATGTCAACCCCTGCGAAACTCGAATAGGAAAATTGTTACACGACAAGTTCCAAAGATCGGACCTCTAAATACATGTGAAGTGAGTTACATTCTAAAGACGAATTGTAGCATTGTACTAACAATCACGAAAAGGAATAATGTCAAATAAAACGCAGCGTATTGTAACGCAGCTCTTTAATCTCCATTGAATAAATAAATAACACAAAAAAAGTCAAAATTCATAGGGATTTCGGAAATAAACTGGATTCTATGAGAATAGTCTGAATTTTATCGACACAAAAATTTCGTGGGTTAAAATAATAGACGAGGTGCTTGCGAAGTAATAAATAATATTAATTGGTCGTATTAATCGTAAATTAAATTACGATCTATGAGGTACAAGTGACTTAAATAAATCTATCATATCTTTCATGTTCCTAACACACTATCCAAACTTAAATCCCTAATTTGATACAATATACGACGCAAAGTTACATCAATCTCATAGTTGATAATTTGATTCGTGAAGCCCGGAATGAAATGCAAAGGATCATTTGCAATGCATATGAATGACGCAAAAATTCTGTAACCGATATTACATACTTCTTACACAGACCTTACACAGTACTAGTACTTTATTATTACATAGTTAACATAATACCGCCTTACCTTCTCAAAAACAGGAATAAACCGCACCCATCTCTTCTCACTTCTGTGCAAAAATAATCGTGGTTTACAAAAGAACGAGGCCAACTTTGCAGGCAGCCCCAATTACAAACAACACCGCGGCCTTAAGCTAATACGCCGCCTGCCTAATATGGAGAGTATTGACAAGTGTCAGAAGCCTGAATAGTGTTAATCCCACACATTCCGAATTAGAACTTACCTTATTATCTCTCATTCCCTCCCTTCTTTCATACGCCATACCATCAGCAGTATATTTCGCCATAGAATTTCAAATTCTTCTCTCCGAAAAACCTCCTCTAATTTACTCCTAATCCCGACCTCTCTCCAGAAACTCTCAAAAAGGAGCTATCCTATTTCCAAACCCTTAACACCTCATCTCAACATCTCACTTATCACGCTAATCCCTTCTCCGACACAATCTCTCGAACGCATTACTTCCTCCCAACTCTTCATGTCTAAACCCCTTTCCCCTGCCCTCTCGCAACAAGAATTTCACCTTGCTCATGGGCTCTTCAATCTTGAAGAGGGGCTTACCCTCGATCGCTCCCCCCGAGATTCCTCTCCTTATTCTTCCGTACTCCACTCTTTTATTCCTTTCTCCATCTTCACCGTTGGGCTCCCTAATAGGCTCTCGAAGTTGATTCTGTAAGGAGTGAATCATCTTACCTTGTCAAGACCGTCTCACGGATTGGGCGAGGGGATAAAAGGACTATCTGAATATGCTTCACAACCTTACTCCCTTATCTGCCCCTGATCTTTTCTCTTTCTGCCTCTTTCATCATCGCACTGTAGGCACATCTGTAGGTTTTCGAACTTCCCTGTACTTCAAAACGACTGTCTTTTTTCCTGCCGTTTCAAATTCAGTGTATACAATTTTCTCTTCGTTCTTCTTGGATGTAATCATTGTTCTAATCTAGAAGCTAGTGAATTTATTAATTTACTAGCTTCTAGATTTAAGGGACTTCTGCTTCTAGTAAATTAGGGACTTTGGTGTATTAACACCCCCTGCCATACGGCGGTTTGCGGGATATTTATGCAAACGTAAATGTAAATGAACCTTAAGTGTACTTCTACGGGTATTCCTCCATATGATTTCACTAAATTTTATGGAAGAACAACCGCCATCGTAAAAAATTGCTGAGAAGTGTAAGGAAATATTTAGGATATTTTCTAAGAGTAAGTTTGGCTAATATATCAGTTACTTGTCAGTTTTTAAAACGAATACCTTCCTTCGAATTTATTGGGACTTCCTTTACTTTGAAGTTTTTAATAGTAAGAGTCGACAGGTTTTGTAGCAAAATGAGATAAATAGTCTCCAAATATACAAACTATTTATTACTGGTTGCAATTACTTTTCACTAAATGCCGCTTGATCACATCTCTTACAATTCATCGTTAACTATTTATTCTTTAAAGTCAATGCAATTACTAAAAATAGACCGAAACGATACGGATTCTGGCGTAACTTCTAATATAGTCAACTCGAATCCGTGATTCAATTTTAATGAATAATAGTACGTTTTTATAATTATTTTCTAAAAGTGCTTCGACTGCTTAGGTCATCTCACGTAGGACCTCACAGGAAATCAAACCCGGGACAGCTTTCACCGAAGTCGAATGCGTTGCTCACTTGGCTATCCGGGAGTCCTTAATGGATCATATTGAGCTTAAAGACCATAAGGTTAAATATATTGTGGTACATCTTACAAAACCCTTGGAAAAGAATCGCCTGTCGGTATTAAAGACCTTTTCTCCGAATATTCTTTTTCTGCGTCATTGTTTTTTCCATGCATTTTGTAAATATCCCATACATATCGGTAAAAAAAATTCCTCGAAGATGAATCTCTATTCCAGTGATACAAATCAAAAAATGAAATAGTAGTCTTGTTGGATAATTAGAGTATTGCTCATTTTATAAATGTCAGAGGCTATAAAGAGAAGTTCTCCGGATATTTATCTTTTCATCTTCAATTTACCTCAAAGAAATAAATGCTAATGATGTCTCGCATAATAAATGCTTCAGTCAAATGAAGCTCTTACTGCAATGAATTTACCCACTTCAAATTTGTTTGACAACATCAGTTAGGGTTCCTTTAAGGATGTGTATGAAAGACAATGCGTTTGAAGCTCTTAATATAAGAAAGATTTACATGCAACGAGAAATATATATTATGCAACCAAGGAGAAAGATACAGAAACAGTGAAATGTCATTTGGTTACGTAGATCATGAGCAAACTTCTGTTTAGAGAAATATCTCACAAAGAAGTGCAAGTTCTTCTTGTCAATTTATTATCTACTTTTATATTGGAACTAAATTACACACAAAACACCTCTATTTCAACATCCATTCTTTTTCTGGCGCTAAAACGCTTCAATGATGAGCTTTAATGGTGTCTTTCGCCATTCTTCAGATATTATGAATCTCTGAAATTGAATTTTCTGGATTTGGTAGATTTAACGGAGTGATAAGAAATATTCCGCTGTGATTCTCATTTCTTGTTTATTATTTTCATGAAAGGATTTCATTTCCCTCCGCTAGTCCAATGAGTGAAATATCGTCAAAAACTGTAAATGGAGGCTTTTATCCGGAAATCTGTCGAACCAAAAGTAGCTTAGTGAATTTTATATCTTAGCTTATTAAGTTTAGTAGAAATATTTACAAATTGAAATTTAAGCGCGTAGTTTAAATGATATGTTATTCAAATTACACGAATATACCGTTTTAAGTCATGTATATTGTTTCAATTCGTGTATATATATTTGATGTGGATACTCGGTTTTTCTGTCGGGTATTTGTGTTATTAAATCTAATCTCCAGTTTCCAGTTAGTCCAGAAAGCTTCCCCAAGTTTTAGTTATTTAGCTTGGTTATTCGAGTTTAGGATAATATAATAAATACAGAAGCTCAAATGACTGAATCGAAGAAAAACAAAAGGTAGGCAAAGAAGGAGAAATTTAGCCAGTATACAGTAAAGTACTAAAATACAATTTCTTAATTTACTCTACCCTACTTATGTCTTTTATTTGACTTCCTGTAACGTAGTATACATTTCCTGGTATTATTTATTATTATAAAAACTACGGGAGATCAAATTTCAGTAGATAGAATCAAAGTTATTTTGACTTTTGTACTCATATCTTCCCGCAACAATGAGGTAGAGAAAAAACAACAGCTGTATAAGGAGATGATTAATAATACTATGCGAGTAACGATTAAAGACGTTCATCTTTGTATTGAATGTTCAATTCAATCATAAAATATATTCATTCTGTCCGGTCATGGCAATGAAAACTGCCCTCGGCAAAGTAATAATAAATCAAAACACACCCCTTTCTAATATATCCTAGCCAACTTCCAGAGTAACAGTTGGTAGGAAGGCGGAATAATATATTTTAATACCATAAATTCAACAATAAAATGTCTGTAGAGGTTGTACATCCGTTATTTCTGCCTTCCATTTCGTCAGTAACAAAAATACATCACATTCACCAATCCTTTATTCATATAGATCGGACTTGAAGAATTAATTGATTTCGGCCACGTTCCAATCAAAATTTCCGAAAGAAAAAAATCCGGGAAACATTTCAGAAATATAATGGGTGAATTTCGACAATGCTGACAGTACAAAATTGCGGACGTTCAGTGATATATTTAATTTAACCTGAAATGTATACTTAGTGTTAACAAGAATTGAATGGATAGCATTTTCTGTAAAATTATTCCTAACAGAAAAATGTATAAAATCTTATATGGTTTCTCTAATCGTTAGACTTCTTACCTCACTATCATGTAGTATGACCCCAATCTCTTTTGAAAATTAAATTCTTTACTTTTAAAAATAGGCTTACTACTTCGTGTAAATCAAGACGTATGGCCAAAAAATGTGTACGTAAAAAGAGAAACAATGGTAATTCTACACTTTTTTATAAGTGATTTTTCGCAATAATTACGTAATTTTGATTCAATATAGATCTTTCGGCCCCTCGATAATGTACCGAACATTACCGAAGAAACAGTTTTATTCTACGACTGCATTTAACACTTCCTACTTAAATTAAAGATTTATTCATACTAGGATTCGTAGAATCCCAAGAAAGCCTTCAACGATGGAAACCTCCTCAATTTCAGCCCTGTCTTATCCCAACTAACGATATTTCATCTTTTCCTATTCACTCGTTTCATCGCATTTTATTTACCTCACAGCTTCATTCCTATCCCACTGATTCTAATTTCCTAGAGAGGAAACAACTAACTGATGTAAAAGGGTTAGCGGTGACTTTGCACGTAAAGGCGCGCACCTAGGAAAAATAATAGTAGCAATAGTATTTTTAAATGTGAATCGACTGCTTAAGTCATTGCGAACGAAGGCCCCTACAGAGAANTATCCTAAAATCTGCCGAAAATAAAAGGCAAGTCGACGCGGTATTTTTAGATTTTCGGAAGGCATTCGATAAGGTCCCTCATCATAAATTATTGTACAAATTAAAAGTTGCGGGAATCAATGCAGAGGTAATAAATTGGATAAAGGACTTCTCTCCGATAGAGAGCAACGCGTAGTGCTGGACGGTATTAGTTCTAACGTGGTAAATGTGACCTCGGGCGTCCCGCAGGGTAGTGTAATCGGACCGTTGCTATTTTTAGTATACATTAACGACCTTAGCAATCTTATTGATAGTAAAGTTAGGATATTTGCAGACGATACGGTAATTTACAGGGAAATAGAGAGTAAAGAGGATAGACTAACCCTGTCGAATGATTTAGATAACATTATGAAATGGTGCGATGATTGGCAATTAGAGCTAAATGTAGACAAATGCTCAGTAGTTAACTTCTTCGAAAGAAAATCTATTATTAAAGATCATCCGTAGTCTCCGTGGGATAAACTTATTAACAGTAGAGTCAGTGAAATATCTTGTAGTAACTCTTACGAATAACTTAACATGGAGTACTCACATCCATAATATATGCGAAAAAGCACTTTAAAAACTCGGCTTCGTAAAAAGAATAGTAGGTCGGAGTGACGAAAAAGCTCGCGAATGATGTTATTTTGCGTTAGTTAGACCTCATGTTGAGTATGCGTGTAGAGCATGGGACCCTCCCGGGAAGTGTTGTATTAAAGAATTAGAAAAGTTGCACCGAAAGGCGATACGTTTTGTGAAGAATTGCTACGATAAATCAGTGAGCGTCACTCAGATGCTTCAGAACGCAATATGGGAACCTTTTGGAAATTAGAAAATTTAAACAAAGGATTTAGTTACCGAATAAAATTAGAGAAAGAACGTTCAGAGATGATGTGGCCGATATAATGCGTTTACCATGCCGTTCCCATAATGCGACAAAGATCAGAGAAATAGATGCTACAACCAATCGATTCAATAACTTATTTCTTCCTCGAACGATACGCGAAAATAATCGATTAAAGAAATAGAGTCATGGTACATGCACCCCCTGCCACACGTCGAAAGGCGGCTTGCAGGGTACTCACATAGACATAGACAATTGCCTATTTTGCTCACTTTAATCCGGGCAGAACTTTTCTTTAAACTAGCTTACATATACCATAACTTTGCATACACGTCTTTTGCATTTTATTTAAGATCCAAGCTACCCTAATCAAACCTGATTATCCATGGCCAGAAAATACAAAAGCAATGAAAATCAGCCCAATTACCCTTCTAAAAAGTTGTGCTTGAACGTATTAGATATCACCAGAAGTACCGATACGTTAGTGACAACGTTTCCCGTTAAAATATTTAAATTCCGTTTAAATAACCGTTGAAGTACCATATCTCAATATGAAATATTCATAAGACTGGAAATACTTCATATATCACCAGGAAAGTACAAAATACAATTTCATGCAAACCACGAACTCTCAGATTCGTCGAGAATTCCTTATTTTCTAACACTTTACCCACAATCGTGAAACGAATCACTCCCCTTCTGCTTAAAACTCCTACGGCAAACTCAAACAAATGGGGCTCCAAAAAAATAAACGTTTACCATCAGTCAAGTGCAGCGTTTCTGAATGTTTAATCGGAAGTAACAACCCGAGAGAGAGAGAGAGACACTTCGCGAATCCGAACCACGAGAACGCCTCGGAATAGATGCTCTCTTGTTTCACGATCTGCCAGCGATCGCAAATCCCTGCACCCGCTCCATTCCCAAGAAAACCTTTTCCGACAATTTCCCCAATTCCCCTCCGCATTCTCTGTTTATTTTTCCCTCCTCCGGCCACGCACTCCCAAATCCATTCCCCCGAACATCCTATCTCTCACCTTCCACATCCCCCCATACCTTTCCCTCTTAGAGGCCCTCGAAAACGTACCTATGCGACCTCTCTCTCTTCATCCAAACCCCTTATTCCTCTATCTGTTCCCTAATTCCCCCTCCCGCGCACCACGCCCAGTAACCCCGTCCCGTGCCGCACCCCGCATCCTCTCCACCGCTCCCTCCCCTAGCGCGGCTCTCACCAGTAGAGGCGCACCTCTTCGTCACCATGGTAACGAACGATCCAGCGAAGCATCCGGTCTGACGCAAATGTTGAATGACAGCCATGGTCGTGTCGACCTCACTCCGTCCCTCCCACTCCCTCCGATCCTTCCCTCAGATGTTTTCCCGTTAACTTCTTCGCCCGCCTCCACGCGATATATACTTTACTCTTCTCTCCGCGGGGGGTCGGGATTCCTATCTTTTTTTTATTTCCACGGAGGATAGGCTCCCCGACGCTTTCAAGCCAACCACTCCGTCCGCGCAAAGAGGTTTCGAATTTGCTCCTCCTCCCAGGCTTTTATTCCTCGCTCCTGTTCCGTGCTATGGCCTTAGTGTGTTTTTCCGTTTCGTCGGTCTCGCCCTCCGTTTCGTGACCTCTTTCTGACCTCCTAGAGACCTTCTTTACGCCATCTATGTCCACGAATTTGGGCCGCCGCTTTGTTCCGAACAGTGGAGTATATTGCCTCGGGTTGACTTTACAATTTTATTGTAGGTAATGATGGGTGGGAAGGTTTTAAAAATTTGATTGAGGAACCGAAATTCTATGGAGAAAATAGTCAGGAGCTTAAAATTAAACCTAGGCGGCGAAGAATACTGAATACTGAATACAATATAGGCATTTCTGATTACTGATACTGAAATACAATATAGGCATTTCTGATTGGAATAAATAGATCACTCCTAAAGACCTTGCTTGGAAGTACTATGACTTTCAATAAGAATTTTTATTCTGTATTGTAGCAGAATAGGAATCGGGGATTTTCTACTGAAGTGACAATATTTCTGGAGAAAGTAAAGGATAGTGATGCACGGTGGGTACCTCCTCGGGTATGCCGAGTGTATGCTGGTAGCCAAGAAGGTTTGTTATGAAAACTGTAGTAATATTGTTAAAAGTAATTCGACGGTTGAAATGTTATCGTACATACGGGCCCCTTCCGGGAATCGAGCCAGGGACCGCCTATACCAATGGCGCTACCCAATTAGCTGTCCGGGAACCCTAGTTGATAATTATATGTGGCCGTTGTAAACAGCTAACTCAGTAAAAAAGCCACGTTCATTAGAATTTAAGAATAAAAATAACTATCTTGTTACTCATATTGAAATATTTTTGGAAGAATAGAAACCTATGAATACTTATAGGGGTCAAGTAAGACAACTTCGTTCGTCAGTTAAAAGTTACACAACTGGAAAACCGTTATATGAGGATAAACTGCGCGAAACGAGGATGACTTGTATAGAAGCGTAAGATGATGCAATTACTCATAACACCTGCACAAGCAATGACGTCAATCAAAAAACCGAATTCTGAAAAATCTAGAAAAAATAGATTACTTGTCATGTAATAAAATTTTTGGACGCTTAAAAGAATTCGGCAAAATAGTGGATATCCATGATGGATAGACACGCGGATGGTCAATTCCGAGTGTCATTCTATTATTTTTGTGCTCTGTATGTGTAATATATGTAAATAAATATAATATAATAATATAAATAATTAATTACCTAGTTAGTAGGTATATATTATGTTTGCATCACGTATTTAGTGTATAAACATCACGTGTTTATGCAGGGACAAGACGGCCGCCAGGCATACAGCCTATCTGCCATTTAGTAGTTATAACAAATATATTTTCCGATCATAGACGAGTGAGGAGATATAGGACAAAATGACTTTTTTTCATTATTTCATTGGAATCTTAAATTGCACGAAGAGACATCAAAAGGCTCGAAGGAGTTTCACAATTGGTCTCTGAAAATGTTTTTACCAGAATGTTCATGGACTGTTAACCTACCACTCCTATGGTTGCCATCTCTTCGGGAATTTAGGAATTCTCTCGGAATATTGCCAATTTAGCGCGCTTTTTCCAGTGGTCGTCTTAAATCTCCCGGGTAGGTACTTTCATAATAATTAATAATAATATAATTTTTATAATCGTTCATGTTTGAACGCAACACCTCGCAAAATCGATATGAATATGGATAGCTCGCTAAATAAAAATTAATAAAAACAAGCGAATAGTGTAGCTTACTTTACTCAAAAATTATATTCAGAAAGCGTTAAAAAACTTTTGTTACAACATTTGTCACCAAAAGAGGAGAAGTTAAAATAAAAATGGCCTCACCTCCGGAAAAAAAGCTGAATAACGCAGTAATCTCTACCTAAAAAATCAACGACCCAAAATAAAAGAGGATTAAAGTCAAAAATATTTTGTCATTAAAGGAGGAACAATGTCTCATTACAGCCCAAGTACTGTTATTTTTCAAGCGGGGTAATTTGCATTGAATTTTTGTGAGTGAACGCAATTATCCAGACTATCAACTCGATGTAACCTTTGTTTATAGTTATGTATTGTTTAGCTTTACGATGCGCAATATCATACCTATGAGTTTCTAATGCTGTAAAAAAATTTCTTTAATAAACTATTATTTATTTTGTGTTCGCAAGTATTTCAAATATTTTATTCTCCTCTTACCCTTTAATTTACATCAATTACGATAAAAAGCGATATTTTTCACAAAATATCATTTGTATTAATAATATAAATAAAAAGTAATTGTCTGTCCGTCCGTCCGTCCCCCTATTTATCTCAGAAACGGCTTGACTTAGAAATCTGAAACAAACTGCATTGTGTTTATATGATGCTGAAACCCCTAGAGAAACTATTCTCATATCTGTAAAGGCCCGGGTTCGAACCCAGGAGCACGTTTTCTTGACTTGCAGAGGTTGTTTCTTTTATGAAATTAAATTAGAAACAATGGTCCTACGAAATTGAGACAAGTGTCACAAGAAAGGAAAATAATCATAGAATCTTATTTTAGTCGTGAAACATTAGTCGTGAAATTACGGCGTAATATTTCATAAAATAAAGGAAACCCTATTACCATGGCAATTCGAGAATAATTTCCATTCCAGTATAGTGACAAATACGTTTACTTTGGTATACGCGAAATAATTACATTTTTTTTCATTTATTTCAATTAATTCTCCATATACTCTTATCCCAGCACATCTCGTTTGCTAGAGAGATGTATATAGATGTTGCCATATATACATTTCAACATCAAACATCTCTTTTTTTGGGAACCACATTCAGCCAGCTTTTTTTTTTTGTCTTCCTCTACTTCAGCACCCCTCACATCCACATCAAACAACGTTTAAGCCAATGTTCCTCCATCAATCCTTTTCAGGCTTCCATCCCAACATAAAAAACTCCTTCCATATTGATCGCACAGGCCTTTTTCACTCCTTATCCATTCGTCATTTACTCATTTCTGTATCTCTGATTTCTACTGTTGCACATCATACTACGGTCAAATACCTAGATACATTATCCAATTTTCTGTATCGTGATAATAAAATCTGGAGTGACCGTATGATCGTTGAAGAATTCTACAGCAGTCATGTGCAAAGACAGCGGATTACCTGAATGTATTGGAAAATAAAGTCACGCTATTAAGAGTAGAAACATCCGTTTTAAAATACTTCCGGTACAATAGTTTTCAGTTTATACAAAAATTGAACTAAATATGCATTTTATCAATTGACCCAGCGTTTACTTAGTTTGAAACTTCCGAATGGTTATTTAATTTATTAAATTTCAGAGAAATAACCACCGATGACTAATTTGCAGTTTTAAACAACCTTTTCCTAATATCCACCATAAACATCTTTTCTGGTGTAAGAGTAACGTTCTAATAACTTTCTAATACTAAAAACCGGATTCCCAATTTTTTTCTGAAAACTTTCTCCAAGTCGATTTACTTCTTCTTAAATTTTCTAAATGTAACGTTAATTATTGGGAATGACAATTTCTCTGTTGATCTGAGATTTGATTTTAGTTGTGCAGCATTGGTCCTCTTATCCTCTGTAAAGCTGCAAGTCGCATCGGATTAAACTAAGTCGCTAACATACACACACATTAAGCCAATTCCAGCCGCACACAGTTTGTAGTTTGTGCAATTTCTTCTCACGATAGATAAAACGTTCGTGACTGTAAAAGGCAGGTATAAGCACGTTACATACTATATAAAGTTGTGTTTGGGTCTTTCAATAATTTCCCACCCATGCTCTACATATTCTTCCATTTTCTGAAACGTTCCAACAAATAATGTAGTACAATAGTCGCTCAACTTGTCCCTACTGCGCGTTAAACGCCCTAGTGGGCGTTTGAATTTATTAGGTGGGCGTGGAATATTTCCTTTGTGATCAAATCGACAGTCGAAGCCGTCAATGAGCGAACATTCAAAATTAAGGATTGTAAATACACTTCGAAAGGATGACGTCTAAAAGTGTTTTTCGTGGAAAAACTGTGTTATAATACTGACGGCTCAAAGTAAAGGGATAGAGATATTTTGCAACAGTGTACAACATTCTCGAATGTATTCTTCCGATCGTATTGTATTTACTTTTGCATCGCAAGTCTATGGAAGACAATATTTCTGAATATTCCTTTGTATTTTAAATTATACTTGAGGAATAAATTTAAGCGATTACTTTTGGAATTATTATGCTAAGGTCTAGTGCCATTACCATTCTCATATATCGTTCTTGAGTGATTACTTCCATTAGCACTGAATTAAGTTACTGACTATGGGTGGCGGTGGGAAAATTAATCTGTACAAACACGAGCGGTAGAGAAAAAAGTATGGCGGCCACTGA
This sequence comes from Ladona fulva, assembly GCA_000376725.2. Classification (NCBI taxonomy): domain Eukaryota; kingdom Metazoa; phylum Arthropoda; class Insecta; order Odonata; family Libellulidae; genus Ladona; species Ladona fulva. The sequence continues at coordinate 960,843 of KZ308200.1, read as the reverse complement.
CGTAGTGTCATCCTAAAATCTCAACCATATCGACACTGATGTACCTTTTTGATGACGATGCAGACGACAAGATACCGAGACTCCTGGGAAAATATTTCGACTCGAATGATACCTCTACCGTACGTACTTTAAGAGAATCTCGCATCAACGATTCTATGTCCATACATGGTGTCCTTTCCCCTATTCATCATACGTATCAAAACGTAAATCAAAAAAGACCGACGGCTATGTATATTCCGCCACGTCGTCCGAATAGCGACGCCGAAATATAGCTATCATCGCGAAAATGGACATGATGTATCCGTGTCGCGAATATCTGACGCGTTTTCAGGCTCCCTTGTTTTCTACGTTCCCGCGAGAAATACGCCGGAGATGAGGGAGGAACATCTGGAAAAAATAAATTAGTTTTCCTCTTCTGGGAGTAGGATTACCGAACTTCTTTCCTCCATCGCCTCATCGAACCTCACGTCCACTTCCAAATCCAATTCATTTCTCCTCATGCGAGTGACCGAAAAGTAATTTTTTCTCCGAATACATTCCTGCTCCCAATTTATGTGGAGCTGTCGAAATAAGCTACAGCACTGCCTTCATTGCTGGGGAATAAAAGCAGGAGAATTGCGAATGCACGACAAGTCCGCCCGTCTTTCGATTATCGAACGTCGGATTAAAATAAAGACACGTAAAGCTAATACTATTCGTATTATTGCTTCAGTAGAAAGAGTTTGAATCTACTAATGGGAATGGAGTACTGAACTCAACGGCCTGTTGGTCTAGGGGTATGATTCTCGCTTCGGGTGCGAGAGGTCCCGGGTTCAAATCCCGGACAGGCCCATAATTTTATGTTCTCAAATGGGAAGTAGTTAAAGTTTGCTGTTTAGAAAACTTATTTTTAAACTAGGACGGCTGCTAAATCCTAAGATAATGGAAAAAAGAGATTACGATACACCTCGTGATTACGTAGCCCTTCATGATATTCTTAGCGGCAGATGCGTTCTGCGACTACTTGTTGAGCCCAAACACTTCCTTTTAGCTCTCTTTCTTTAAAGAAGAATGTTTTATTTAATATTTATTAAGGAAGAGTAGTTCATTTTAAAGCAACGGGATCATAGTAGTAATCGCAGAGATACCGAATATTTTCATTTTTATGTTTACCAATACAGATTTTCGAGTGACTTAAGCAGCATACTATTCTTATTCTAATGACTCCAACATTGTAGATCAAGTGTGATCCTTAGAGCTACCAGCTGAACTCTGAATAAATGCGTTTTAAATCACAAACCTGCAACTGTTCTACTTATGTTATTATTACGTAAATTACTGACTGTGAATTAAGAGACTGGGTAATCTTGGCTAACTTTTCAAACGGCAACAAATATATCAAGAAATATGAAATGATTTTCTTGCCACTTCGAGCTTCAGTTGATAAAAAAATACTCCTAAACTAAGAAAGGCGTTTCAAACAGAAACAAACATACTTTAACCAATAAGGGCTATCGTTTTAGCTAAAAAACAAAAGAAATGATTCCCGGGGTCACGTAGATAGAAGAGTATTAGCATTGAAATCTGCTGGCACACTGCCAACCTCACAAGACAGGAAAAGAACAAATTCATCACTGTCAGACACTTCGGTCAACCTTTCCTTCGACAGGACGCAATTCTCCGTCCCAATTCTTCATTCCGCCACAATATCTTTCTTTTCGTCCCTTTCTTATCACTTCTCGTCCTCAGTTCCTTTCTGCGGTCGACAGGTCGATTACATCCCTATACAAACCGCCACATCATGCTCCGGACGCTCTTTATGTCCCCAAAGGAATTTACACTTTGAAACTACCTTATGAGATTACTTTTTTCTCTCAACGTCTCAATCGATATTAGATCTAAGTGTAAACCTATTAAGAAAGAGCGCAACTTTTAATTACAAGGGGGTAAAAGCTCATCCGCAGTAACCCAATTGCTTAGAGTTACTTTTCTTAATTTTCAAACGTAATTTACGCTCATATCATTGGTGTATCTACGTGACTAATGGATTGACTTTATGAATTTATTTTATTATAGCTTGATAGAAAATACAAAAGAAATAAATAAATTATTGAAGTATTTACCACACTTGGCTTTTACCACAGACCGGTTTCCCGACTCTAGAGACCAGATGACTCGCTAGAGTTGGGCAACCGTTCCAATTCAATTAATTTATTCCATACGGCCTTATCACAGTTACAAGTATTAAACTGTATATAAATATTTAGAACGTAATGTTATATCATGAATATGAAAATACCTCTAATGAATAAAAATTTGTGTACATATACAATTCGACAATATAGAGTAAACAAAAAGAATAAAGAGTAGAGAGAACAACAAATAGTAAACAAAAAGAAATATGTAAATTATGCTCATAAGAAAAGAATACAAGCTATATAAATTATTTTAAATATAGGGAAAATACTGTTAGTATAATAAATGAACTACTTTTTAATCAACTACAATGAGCTGCTTTCATTCACCTAGTAAAAACCCTAGGCAAGAGCATAGTATGAATGAATGAATAAACTCTTTACTAAGGCGAGGTTGGGCCAAATTGGCCTAACCCCTTATACCTAACCTCGATTGTCAATATATAAGGTAAATTTAATATTTAGAGTTAAAAGAAAGTATACAGCCACAGCACGAAATGATATGGGTTTGAGGGGAAAAATCTCCTCAGCTGAAGGCCGAAGAAGACAAAAAGCCCACTATGGACTAGTAGAGAGGAAACCACCAAGTATTTATATTTCTTTCCCCATGGCGTAACAGAAATAAGGCTAAAAAAAAACAAAAATACGTTATTAACTGCAGATCAAGAGTCACCAAAACTCCAAAAGCCATCAAATACCACTTTAGTAGTACTAGTAAGTATTTGATGGCTTTCGGAGTTTTGCTGACTCTTGATCCGTTTCGCCATCAGCGGTGTGTCTTCCTTAACTGCAGAGACAGAAGAGAAAAGAAAACAATTTAAAAGTTTGCGACGACATTCTTGACGGATCACCCTGCAATGATTTATGCGGTAGGTACAAAAGTTACGCGAAACATCATAATTCTCTATGTGCTGCAACGATTTAGAAAAAGATAAAATTTTATTTTTATTCACTAACTTAAAAGTATTATTTTCCTGTGGAGGGTAATCACACAGTTATGTTCCGAGGTTACGGAACAAATTAAATTTGAAGTCATCGACTGACTGTCGCCTAGTCAACTCTCGGACATTCTTTAGTTAGGAAATATACTAATGCAAATATTCCTCTCATATATACAATCATACGTACGTTGCTGCTAATATTCAACTCGATAAATCTTTCATTCAAATACAAAGCTCTTGCCGGAGTGGACAATTTTATATTTTTCTCTTTCAATGTAATCATACACGTGGAAAACAAGAAAATTAATTTTTCATTAAATATTTAATTTAATCAGAAATATTCTGCTGTTTTTTTTTATGAAAACATCCTATTTTCTCCAACGGACGGTGCTTATTTTCAAAGTGGATTATTTCCTTCGTCCAAAATTAATCAGAAGCACACATTCTTCTTCTCTGAAGCGTATTGCAACGAGTTTAAGCGCAGCCTCGGAAAACGCCAATCTTGCTATAATCTAGCTCCCAGAGCTCGTCCATCATGGCCGACACACAATCTAGTCTCTGTCCAATCGACAGCCCGTCTCCTTTCCTTGTATTTTTCCGAATACTACAAGGGAAACATTTTTTACTCGTCTGTCCAGCATAAAAAACAACTTTGGTGCTAATGAAATGAGGAGAAGAGAAAATCCTGGAGAAGAAATTAGTTTTGCAATCTTTTCTCGAGGTCAATCTGTTGTCAACATGAGGTGACTGAAGCAAATATTAAAAGATTTAATCCCGAACTCTGCCATAAGAAAACTAGCTGCTCAATAATTAAGTAATTGATGGGTTTTACCTGTGGTGGTTTCTGTTAAGTCCAGTTCTACATTTCGATAATAATAATATATATATANAGAGAGAGAGAGAGAGAGAGAGAGAGAGAGAGAGAGAGAGAGAGAGAGAGAGAGAGAGAGAGAGAGAGAGAGAGAGAGAGAGAGAGAGAGAGAGAGAGAGAGAGAGAGAGAGAGAGAGAGAGAGAGAGAGAGAGAGAGAGAGAGAGAGAGAGAGAGAGAGAGTTACATTTTATGAGACGTATGAGATATTTAATGATAAGCATTAATATCAGTTTGCTGATTTCTGACTCTGTGTGATGGGTTTGTATCTACTAATTACTTACTGATTTTTTTGTATGCATGAACGTGAGAGGGCGTAAATTGCAAAACAATGTTTTATATTCTCGAACTATAATCAGTGACCTAGGCTGAATATTCAACACATTCTTTAATTCAATTAAATAGTATGTAAAATAGCACCTGAAGGTGTCGACTCGTTGACAAAACTGGTTCAATGAATCTGCTGTGGAAAATACTAGTTATTCTGTCTTTCAATATCTTGAGTTCCTTAAAGTTACGCTTGGAAATATTGATTTTATCTAAATAGTAAGTAATCTAACTCAAATTCACGCGAAAAAATACTAAGAAAAAGTGGATATGCTAAAGATTTAATAGATGAAAAACAGGTTTTAAATGTGAAATAATGAAAATCCTGACTTAGCAGAATAGCATTATTTCATGAAAAAAGTCAGCATTTGTAACCAGTGTTTCTTTTCAATTCACGCATACATTTTCATCCTAAGCTCCTACTTTAACATTGAAACGTGACTCAAAATTTGATCTGAAAATTGAGACCCCTTACCACAAACATCCGATCCGTCTAAACCTAGAATGGAAATTTATGGAAGAAAAAATATTCCGACTCCAAGAATTCTTCTCTACGATCTCAAGAAACGCAGGGGATAAATCTTGGAAACCCTGCGATGTTGACATCACAATGAATCATCCGGCTCAATATAATTCATATTAAAGAATCAAGTGCAACGAAAAGAGGAACAGAGAGAAAACATTCGATAACGACCAAATGCATAATTTTCCAAGCAGAATTGACAAAAACTGAATGGTTTTCACCTTCACTTGGTAGTCTTACTACCACTTACATTATGACTTAGTAACATCCGCAGAGTAACTAATAATTACTTATTTATACTAACCTCAAGATTAAACAAACGCGACCCAGGTTTCTTACCATATCATCAGGCAAGAAATACAGAAACACACAATATATAAAGGAGAAAGGAAAAATTCCATTGGATAAGGGTCAGATTCCCATTCCAACTTACATTTGACCCAATTCAATTTTCCTTTGAACCTATTTTTTTATCATATATCCTTTGATTTTTAATATTCCTTGCCCGATGATAGTGCTACGCATCAAATCTTGGGTCGCGTTTTTTTTTAATCTTTCGTGTGGCAGAAATAAATAATTTGTTTAACCTGTGAGTATTAAAATTCACACAGTATTGCAAAAAATCAGTTCATCGTAATGGGGAGAAGTAGAAGGGATATGTTAATTGAAATGTGACTTTAAATTATAATTCATTCACACTAATTACCTGTAATATATATGTAAATCTTCCAAACATTCTTTAACTGATCTGAAATGAATTTATAACTGCAGTAAATATATTCTTTGCGTAGATCGATATCTAAAATAGCGCCATAAATTATCTGCAGGATATCGACCCTATATTCTTGAGGGAGTGCATATAAAACATAGCTGTCAAGAACCGCTTGGAGCCATAAACTCAGAACTCATGAATATTACGACGGCCGATTTGGCGTGACGGAGGCTGAAAAGGCAATCAATCTTTATTTTACGGTCCTTTTACATCTCTTAATAAAGTATGGCAGGTCATTTTTCATTACCAAAAGGAGTGCAGTAATAAAGCCTATTTTATCCAATAGGCAATGGCACGTAAGAATCAATGAAGCAGAGTTTAAAAGGGGCATTAATATAGCCGCCAAGTGATCGAAGGCATAGTAGCAGTATTTAAAATCGATAAATTTCGATAATTTTTCTATAAATATTCCATGTTGATAAGATATGAATTTTGAATGATATGATCCTTATTACGGTGCGTGTATTTCCTTTATTCATCCCACTGCCGTTGTTGAAGATGTTGACCTTCCAATACATTGTGTTATTATCAGTATCGACCGATTTTCAAATATTGTATTGTGTGCGTATTGTATGTATCGTGTATTGTATTGGTATCAAAGAAACGAAGTAAGAAATTGCAGTTAAGGAACTTCTAAGCAGGAAAACAAGTTTCACGAATATTTTAATGTCTACTGCACCGAAAACTACACAGAAACCACCTTAATAAGAAATGACCAGGTGTTTTATCTATAATTTTTGTAGTAGTATACTTTAAATTTGTACTAATGTTTTATAAAATACACCAAATGAAGGCACAACAGTCTAATTTATTGGCACTTAGATGAGTTTACCAAGAAAGTGACTCTGAAAGATAAATATTATTTGCTTCCCGTAGAACTCATTATGCAATAAATTCCGTAGAATGATTTCATGTTGAATTATGATTTAAAATGATAAATAATAATTGCAATATACATATAATACGCAAACAAAACTTCTAACAAATTTTGAAACTGAGCTTATTAAAGAACACTCATAATTGGTCGTAAATTTGACAACACGATTTATAACCGCAATATGTTATGATTGCCTCCTCATCATATATTTTTAGCAGTAATTTTAAATGGACCGAAACTCCACGTGGAATTGCGGAATTTTTATGGGTATCTCGGAATCAACAACTGCCTTGGTCGTCAGGGGGACGAGTTGCTTTCAACCTGAAAATTTCACCAAATTTATTTTATAAAAATTGTCGAAAGCAATTTCCACGACCAAAATAAGGATTTTGATGTGATCACTCTTCTTTTGAAGCTATTTATTTTATAAAAATTACTGAAAGCAATTTTCACGGCCAAAATAAGGATTTTGATGTGATCGTTCTACTTTTGGAGCTAGTCTCGATTTCTTACGAATTTTCTTTCTGATTTAATTTCGCAAAAGAAATTAACCCTGCAAGCTCAAAAGTGAAATCTATATAAATTTCTTATGGAGACGTTTTGATAAGTCTGCGCTCAAACTGGGGATTGTTAGGTAAATAAAAGCCAGTCCATTATGTCCGGGGAGGAAATTTAACAATCCTCGAAGTTTGAAAGTTGGACGACATCTGGTTCTCCAGTTTTAGGTAAACATAAACACACATTTTTTTACTGTATTTATATGATAAAATAAATATTGATGGATAGACATAAAATATTAAAATAAATATTTTGTTATTTACTTCAATATGCCTCCGAAAACACGCATTCACTACACAATCACAGTGGGGAATATCACTACTTCTCAAGGACTCCAGCATAACAAAGAGGGTAAAGAGTGAATTTGGCATTGGTGAAAGCGGTCCCGGATTCGATTCCAGATAGAAGCCCATACGTGCGAAACGACGTCAGCTGTCGAAGAACTTTTAACAACGTTATTACCACTATCAATCAACAGCCATGGATCAAAAACACGAACGAAAATAACGGCAACTCCGGTCCGAAACTCGAGACCTTTGAGAAAATCAAGTATCAATTACTTTGTCATCGGTTCGAATTCGAACATATGACACTATTAAATACATGTCAAATTGAATCAATGATATGATATGAGTGATACGGAACAGTTCTTCTATGAGAGACCATATAGAGCTAGAGTGAGTTAGAAGATATATATTCGAAGTAACAGATTTCCGTGGGACATTTTCAATGGGCATTTTATTATCGTGGAGGAACCCATGCAACGAGAGAATAAGGGTAAGGAAAGATGGCTTATGCCCATCGAGCGCAGTCCCTCTCGTCACAAAAGCTTCCAATCCTTAGCGTGCATCGGCCTTCCGTCATTCAATGCATTTTGCGAAAATACGCTCTAGCACTCACTGCTGAACATCAATCTTCTCTCCTATAACGATTCCTTGGAGACCTGGAAGGCCTGCCTTGGGAGAGGCTAGACTCGATGGGAGAAAAAAAGGAGCATTCGGATGAAATGGGAGGGGGAGTAAAATGGGAGAGTTACGAGTGGAGGTGGAATGTACCAGGGGGGAGGGGGCGAGAAACTGCTCCTTGTTTCCCAGAAGTCCACTTCTTGAGCCTTTCTCCTCATTTCCCTAAGGCGGAAGACCACAGTCTCTACCCACGCAAGCTGCCATCTGCCATTTCTTTCTTCTGCTCATTTCTTCTTGCCCCCTCCGGGAGCGTAAAAATGAGGAAATGTAATGTGATTGTCCTATTAAAACCCCCCTTTAGATCAAATTATGAAGAGTCACTTAGATTATTCAAATTTAGCGCACTAAAGAAATATATCGCAGATAGCGGTTTTTGTTTAAGCTCCCCCGAAGGAGTATTCCAATGATATGAAGTCGATTTTACGTTGGAGTTTTTCCTCGGTGCGCTCTTTTACATACAAAGTCACCTTGATGTTTTTCTCAGGGAAAATAAAATACCACCGCAAAATGTCTCTATTTCTGATTGTAAACCACCACTAAAATTCTAAATTTTGTCCTCCGATGTCTTCATTTGAAAAACATAGTGAATTCAACAAAAGTAAGCGTGAAATAGAAAAATATTTAGAAGTTATTGTAGAAAAGTATTGGTAATTATGTAATGTGTATGCATTATTAAAAATCACGAAAAAATAACACACCACGGAAAGAACTCTCTGTGTTTCTTACGTTTCTTCGCATACTTAAATATATATTTTTGTTTGTTGATTATCTAATGAATAATTAAGTTAGAAATAGTTATAATTATATCAACTGAGTAATGTATATTTTTAACTGAATGCCGGTCTAGGTTCTAGCAAAGTTAGCTCCTACTTAGTAAAACAATCTTTTCTAGAGCCGTAATTTTATCATTAGTTACATCAACACCCGAAAGTGTATGGTAAATATAACAGCATCAATTAAATTCTGAAAAAGTTGTGAAACCCTGAATACCTTTCAGACATTAATGGAGTTAAAAACGTTGAAACTGTAAGAAATTCTATTCCAAATAGTTTCCTTTAAAAAACATTTCTTAAAAATGTGTCCGTAAGACGTAATGGCTCTTTAGCTTCAGTGCACGAGATAGAGCAACCAGAAATAGCCGCTTTTTAGCATTAATAAGCCTTTGGCTACGTAACATAAATTATTTATCCTTCGGAGTGAGATGACTAGATGATTGCAAAATTCCAGCCTTATATTGAAAACATTCTCGGGCCCTTTTTGGATGACAATTTCCTCTTGAATTCCAAATATTTTGCTGAGCCGAATGTTTTCATCGCTGAAATTTATAAAATCGTTTTCAAATAAAAACTGGTCGTGCTTCGATTTTTGCGCTTTAAATACACTTCCAACTTGTAAGATGTACATACGAGCTTTTTCCCTGTTGTCATTTAAAGACTACGATACTAATAAAAACACAGTGATCGCCGATGCCTCGCGGTCGCCTAATTGCCTGTGGAATCTGTACTCATTGTTACTCTAGGTCCCAATTCTGTTACGACTGAAAAAATAGTGAAGGATTTACATAGACAATAATTCCGTATTTTCAAATTTTATTGTGTGAGAATCCGAAACAGATTTGAAATTAATAAAAGATGTGATCTTTTAAAGCCTCTGGGGAAAACACTGGGTTTCGCAGCAGCTAAAAGTGGGGTTAGTGGGGTATGTAGTGTATCACGTTAATACAATGCAAAGCATAAATATTGGTGAATGAAAATATGCTCCAAAAATACTCCAGAGTTCTCTCCAATAGGGTAATTCCGAATTTTTGCGCGACATTTATTGAAGAAGAAAAGCCAAATATTGACTGTTTTTGATTTATCAATTCGTGTTTACCTTTGCCGGATGCAACGACAATGTATCTACAGCTTGAAAAGCCAATTGTTAAATAAATTATGATGCATGGTATATCAAAGCTTATCGTGAATATTTAAAGTATTCAACCTCTCAGTGTGTTGGGACCGTTGTGCCATAAGCAATTCTAACTTTTCACTGGATTAGTAACGTGTTACAAATATCGTTTCGTTTTCATCGGTCTTCTTATTCAATGAATGCCTCTACCCACGCTGATTAGTGATCATTCGACGTTTATACTGTTTCCAATACAAAGTCCCATCTGAAAGCTAAATAAAGAAAATTATGACACGTCACTGGCAATTTTTATAAAAAATCTCGTTCTTGCAATTGCTAACCGATGTAAACACACTTCGTTACTTAACATTTCACAATGATTGAATTAACTATAATCGAATGTCTCACCACTCGAGAGGAAAATACACTTACTGAAAAGTGAAGCGTAAAAATTTAAGTTTAAATATACTTATTATTATATTACTTATTAAATAGCTTATATACTAGAAGGTGATCCTCTAAGAAATATATTCTATTTAAAGGATTTCATTCGAAAGAGAATGAAATAATAACATTAAGTGAGAAAACAAATAGTAACTAGAGGAAGCTGAAATTTATAAGGAATGACATGAAAAATCGGGCATTCTTGGTTAAATCATTCAACATTCCCAATAAGTTTTATAGAAATTGCGAGCCAAATAGCCGCGTGTGGTTTGTCTTGATTTTTATATCGGGATCGTTGTTCGGAAATGTAGGTCATGAAATCAATCCCCGGCTAATTGCTGTACAAGGGTGGTTTGAGTAGATACGAAACTAGAAAATGGGGTCATTATGAATATACAAATGTAATATCATGGAAAGCCGTACCTCACATGAAGATCATGAAAAGTTAATATTATTGATAAAGGCTTTCTTAATTAGGCTTCGAGTACGGTGTACCCACATTTTATCCGTCATTCAAATCGACTATCTTTTCATATAACCAACCATGACCGCGATATTCATTCTGAAGAGCCATCTTCTGGCTTTCATTTAACTCAGCAACAAAATCATGGATGGTTAAATTACATTTACTATTTACATCTTGCAACCTTAATTCAATCTATTTTTTTTTAATCCATTAAGTCATGCCTAATACAATCTCCGATGACAACGACATTTTAAAAAGTGAGAATAGATATTTCGAATTTCATGTCAGTTCAATTAAATAGTTGTAGAAAAATTGAGCAATCGTTAATTTAATTAAGTCCTTATAGTAACAAAAACTAGTTTAATGGAAAGGGGAAGACCTCAATTACATCCTTTGTAATATTTACTAATATTTAAGAACACAAACAACCAATCCCTAACAGGAAATATCCAACTGGTTGGGAGCTTCAGGTGGCTGAAGATGACCCCATGAGTCGAAACCTTGGTCGACTATTAATAAATCCTGTGGTTTGTAAAAGTTTGAATTTTCTTTGTTTCAAATTCGGAATCGTTAAGAGGATACTCAGTAGGAGCGAGTAAAAAGTCCGTGAGCGATGTAACGTTACGTCGGTAAGGCCTCGCGTTGAATATGCGTGTAAGTGTGGTATCCTGCAGAAATGTTTTGTATTCGAAAATTTGAAAAAGTGCAGCGAAAGACGACACATTTCGTAAAAAATTGTTACGAAAAATCAGTGAGTGTTACTCAAATGCTTCAGGACGCAGGATGGAAATCTCTAGAAGATAGATGATTTAAACAAAGACTCAATTTATGTAATAAGTTCTGAGAAGGTACTTCCGTAGAAGATGTAGCCGATATTATGCGTCCTTCATGTTACATAGGCCGTTTTGATTCTAAGAGAAAGATAAATGGAACAGATACTAGAACAAGTCGCTTCGAAAATCCATTTTTTTCGCGAATAGTACCAGAAAGATTAGGGAAGTAGAGTCATGGTGCATGCACACCTTACCACACGCCGAAAGGCGGCTTTCAGGGTACAAAAGTTGATGTTGATGTAGATGTAGATGTATGCTAAGCGAGGTGTGAAATGAGGTAGTTTGCCATCATATTTTAATTTGCATCTGTTACATATTTATGAAGTTTTCCCCCTATGCTCCGTAATCATTTATGTAAACCTACACATTCCATTTCCGGTCAGCAATTTTGGTAACTTCTTTTCCATAAAAATAGAAAGACCGCTCTGTTACTCCAAGCATGGTGAACGCATAGCAAAAAAACCTTTCGAGTGAATACCTTTTGAAACTGAACCCACCTCGCGAACAAAGGATGAATGCGGGGCAATGATAAAAAGTACAGCTTTGTCACGATTGTATACATCCACTCAGTACGGCAAGCGAATTGCATGAACAAAAATGTAATTCTTTTCGAAATTTACGCATTAAAACTATAAAACGATGTGCTCTTTCAGTGCTTAACATTTCTGATATTCCAATATGCATTAATTCCGCTGAGCGTTTAAAAATTATTCACTCATACAGATGGGCTAAGACTTTAATGATGAATTTTATCGAGATATGAAAGAATTCCGTTCTTTACGCACGTATGGCACGTACATAACTATAGAAAATCGTGAATTAAGAAATACGTCCAATTTTCCGAAACTTGCCCCTCAATATTCACCAAACTTAGGTAATCATTGATGAGTCAATGAAGTGATCTGAAAATGATTTGGAAGAAACATAAGTGTAGAAAATCGTTTCAAATCAGAAGAAAATGTATAATAAATTTCGCATTAGTAAAGGATGGAATTGGAAAACTGAAGTACTTTAGATATCCCGAGGATAAATAGACAGGAAAAAATGTCTAGCAGGACAGGGACTCATACCGGGGTCTTCCACTTTCCAGGCAAATTCTCTGACCATTGACCTACCTATCTAGAATATCTCAACAAAGTCTCCAAACGGCATCTATGCCGATATGTTTTGGAGACCTTGGTAAGGATGAGATGTCCTAGAAAGATAGTTCAATGGTCAAATTGTCATCTGGAAAGTGGAACACCAGGGTTCATGTTTCGGTCTTGTCAGACTGTTTCATGTCTGTTTTTCTTTGGGAACATTCCTAGCCGCAAGACTTTTCGCGTAATACCATCTTAATCATTTTCCTTGTAACATAAGATCTCGCACACAATTCTAAGATAGCTTAAGACAGATGAACTTATTATCACTCGGATCAGTATATGAACGCAGATTTTTTTTCACTTCATTCACTCTTTGTCAATACAACGGTAACATTGAAAAACGATGATTTATTAAATTTTATTCATCATAGTATCCACGATAATTCCACTACATTCATTAATTAATTCTCTATTCATTAACCAAATCATTATGGCAATATCGCAAATCGTAATTTTTGTCTGCATTTACTTTATTTCGTTTCTTTCTCCTATGATTTTCCCTATTTATTTCATTTTTTCTCTAGTTTATATAATTTTTTCCAATACTAAAATATGCACGGTGGCAAAATATACTCGTCTGGTCCAATAGGTATCTCTGCTGCACAAAACCGATTTTTTATTTTCCGGAAGTAGCCAGAAACGCTTCCATAAATTCCAAATCCATTGTGGTTCAAAAATAGATTAAGTAATTTCTAAGCATACACCTGTGAAGCCCAGTGCCCGTGTATGCAGTCCAATATATTTTAGAGCTTACTGTTCTCTCTTTATGTAAATATATTTCACATTTTTTTAAATAGTTTGTAACAAGGGTTAAATGGAAGATGAGACATATCCCAATAATCCCTTATAGTCCCAATTTCGCCCAATAAAGACGTGTGTATGTATGTATGTAATGCAATATGAATTCAGGATATAATTACAGGATATAATTTTAATGCTCTTGGCAGACCCAAAATAAACTTTCTTTCAGCAGAATCAAAGGAGAAAAGAAAACAAGGTTGCTATCACAATGTTAGTAATTTTAAGCTATCAATGGAGAGATTTTATTTTATATGAAAATTTAATTCGGTTTCGAGGAAAACCATTCGCAGTAAAGGAGAAACCGATAAAGATTATTGAAGTGGTATGACATGAAGATAATTCGTAATCAGTCGTTCCTCCTTTTCCTAAAGGTAATTATCCAACAAATTGTTACTAAATGCTTCTTAATTTCAGATCTTTATTTAAAACTGAAAAATATTACCTGTGCTGATTCCACGCAACTTTCCTCCATAGTTAAACCTGAGTTATTAATCGAGTAAAGCAAAATGTTTTACGACTAATCATAAATATTTGAGTACGTAAGAAATATTAAAGGTTTCATCCTTCTGTGAGGATTTTTTTTTTCTTTAGGGGTCCAACATTATCTGGATAGCTCAACTCGTTTAAGCATCTGATTGGAAAGCAAAAGATTTTACATTCGTGTAAAAAGGAATCTCGGGTTTCCAACCAGGTTAATTCTGGAGACATGTTTGTCGCCAACGTTTCCATGACTAACTCAGTCATTATCCTCAGTGCTGCTCTAAGGTGACCTCAGAGCGGCCCAAGGAAGATGACGGAGTTAGTCATCGAATCATTGGCGACAAACATGTCTCCAGAATTAACCAGGTTAGAAATCCGAGATTCCTTTTCACACAGTATCCACCAGAAAAGTTTAAGATCCTTATGCGATTTTACATTCGCTCGTTTTATTACTACTTTCAGACTTTCTTAAGGTCAATTTTCCTCAGGGATACTCGGGAAATATTTCAGATTCTGTAAACACCAAAATACCTGTTTATTTTAAGATTCCCATAATTAATTTTATATAAGACTCAAATTTCATTGCAAAACTAGCAGATTGAAATTAAAGTTGGCAAGCTTTTTAAAATTTAATTATGTTGCATGTATTTGAGTACACGTTCGGCACGATTTACACATATGTTGATACAAGATTTAAAGTTTTAATGACCACTCCTCATACCGTAAGCCTCATTCCCTCTCGAGAGATTTTAGAAGCTACTGATGGAAGATTTGAGTGCCAAACCGGCCTCTTGGCAGAATACAGTACAAACAGACAAGAAAAACATTGATTGAGGTAGGATTCGAAAGGAAGATATCTTGGAAACATTGCTCATCATTATCGCCCATGCCCGGAAGATACTTAATTTACCATTTATTCCAGAAAGTTTATCTCATTATCAATTTATTCTCCCCGAAATTGTAATAAAATGGAAAACGATTTTATTAAGGGTAAGATTGAGGCTATAAAGTCTCCTCTTACATCTAAACCCTTGTTATTTAGCTCCAGAAATAAGAAAAATGGAAAATTTAATAAAAATGTGGAGGAATTAAGGAAGAAATTACGGTGTGAATAAAAAATACAAAATTCAAAGATTTGTTAAAAATGTATACAGCAAGAAAACAACCCAAGAAGACGAAGGCAAAAAGCCTGCGAAACCTACTGATAGTAACAGCATTTATTTTAAACTTAAAGGAAATTAATTTCTGAAACTTGACCTTAAAAGAAGAAAAATAAAATAAGAAAATTAAAGAAGTGTGGAAAAGTTTCCACGCCGGCAGATTAAGAATAACAAAGGAGATGATAAAAATAGAGGCCAAAAATCTACATTCCACGACTGATAATCAACGTAAAATATGACCGATACTCCCCGGTGTTGATCGTGAATTGCATTCAGAAAAAAGAAATCAACACCTATGGCCTACCAGTGAATGTTGCTCATATATCAAAGAAAGAGAATCACTGAAAGATAGGAGATGAAGCAGATCGGTCGGACAGATATTATTCCCATTCTCTATTCGAAATCATCCGAAGGAAACTTCGGGTGATTTAGAATAGAGAAGTCTAGAAAACTTAAGTAAATTGAATTTTGATGAGTAATTGAAAAAACGTTTTTTATTCGTTCTTTTTTAATTAAAAGATATTTGTAACATTTTTTTCTTAAAACATGTGATGGTAGGTAAGTAAAATATATGAGTTTGAAGACTACCCTACTTTAGAGCACCGCAAACGCGTAAAACAAACCTCGAATTTTGCTCCGCAAAAGGTAACCGCAACGAAATATATTTCCGCCAAAGCGCTGTAGGAAAACGAGGAGAAAAAGGCGCTTTTAGGAAACTCCAATCAAAACCATTTTTACGGCACCGCGCTCATTCGGAGCCAAAACTTCAAAGCTCTCACTGAGCACTTAGCGGAAAAACCACCGGACGTACCTTCGCCCCACCTTCGGAGGAACGAAACCTGGCATATTACATCCGACAGACGTAAACATTGGAGGAGAAAGGCTTCTGGGAGAAAAGAGGAAGAGATGCGCGGGGGAGCGATGGAGCAGGCGAGTGCCTCTATGTCACATGATCGGACCCCGCTTGTACGGCTCGGTTGGATCCCATCCGGGGGACTCGCCATAAAAAGGCAGCGAGAATGGAAGGCCATTTGGGGAGCAGGCGTGTCGGATTGGCGTATATACGGAGAAAGGGAGCCGTTAAATAAAAATGTGTAGGGAACTCATCCCTTTCCACTTTAGATGGTCGAATGAATCTCTTCTCGTAGTTAGTAGAGGAACGTTATTACCGAGACCTCTTTTATTGGGAAGGGGTTTCTTGATGGCGCGAGGAGACAAAAAATATAAACCTTCATACGTATTTAAAGACAGCAAGCCGCTCGAACCGATGACTTGGATGGAGTTATGAGATCGCTGAAGCCAGTTTCCGATTGTTCTCGATTATATCGTCACTATATGATTTGCTATCTAAACCTTTTATTGTGAGCCATTATGATATCACTACTTTTTTTATGGAATGAATCCAATTCATCCATGGCTCGAAGAAAGAACAGAACGTTTAATAGTAAACTTTGAAGCCTCTCATGGAAAAATATGGACATTTCCGTTCTTCACTTATTGGTCATACTTGAGAAGTTATGAGTCGCTCGTAACCCAGATAAAAACACACAAACTTATCTCCAGAACTTCAATAAGGACGTATTAGGCCCAATGTCGCCCAATAAATACGTTTTCATTGTTCTTTTTCGTAATTTAATGTGAAAAGGACAATGCTTACAATTAATACTGGATTTAGGTATAGCTTTTTGTCACCGAATTCTTAATTTTTCTATCTAATCACCATTCTGACAGGCATCTTTGAATTATACATGTAAGTGAGTTTTATCTTTAACATATTGCACAACTTTAAAGACTCACTTTCATATGTGGTGAAATACAATTTTCTATTTATTATTATTATTAGCTTACGTTTAACACAGAAGATATTATATCCTGGTGGCTCAAAGAAAATTTATTTTATAGCACTATTAATGACGAGGTTGAATTTAATGAGGCAATTACAACTTGTCTTAAAGAATTATAATCATTTATTAGTTGAAGAAATAAACCCCCATGGAAAGAGGAAGGGTAATTACTTATCCAAGCAAATTTTTTTTATTGACTACCAGTTTCAGGTACTCTTGAGCATTTCCACAACAACTCGGCGGCCTCTGTAAGATTTTACCCGCATGAAAATAATTTAAATTGAAATGTCTCACCTTCTTACTACATAAATAATTCTAAATGGTTGATTCCTTGAAGACGAGCAATGATGCACTGAAGATTAAGCATGGCGTCTGGCAGAATAGACAAATTCCCTAAAGGTTAGGGCCTGTAACAGGTACTTCATCAAATATCAACGAAAACCAATTAAGCATGAAGTTTAGCATTGCCAACCACTAGTCTTTCCTTCAAAGAAGAAGTCTTCTTAGAAAATTCCTATTCATAGGATCGGTAAGCTGCAATTGCGTGTACTTTTTCCACATACAGAATTGTTGATTACCTAGAAAGGCAAAGGCAAACCTCTCTACTCATCTTAGTTAGTCGCCTCGTTCATTCTCCATACCTTTTTTGTAACAAATGGAGGGGTTGATGTTCAAACCAGTTCTACCGTTGGAAGCATTACAGATGTACTTTACTAAAGTTTAACTCACTAGAACGAAGTCATAAATAATGGGGGAATATAAATCCGATTTTTTAAAATATTTGATTGGTGTCTCTTTCAGTCCGATACAGTTATCGAAAGTATATCTTCAGACGAAACATTTCTCGGCAAGTTTGGTCCGATTTCCCGCACGGTATATCCCCTTTAGATTTCGCGCGCCATTGGATTTTTTTCCGTGAAAGAGGAGAATGCATTGATTATCAGTGAACGACTGCTTTATAGGGTGTGGAAATCGATATGCCCAAATTATTTCTTGAGAATTCCCTACTTTCATCTTTTGATCACTCTGAGGGAAAGTCAAGCTAATAAAATCCCTTCTCTGGCGTGAATGAATAGTGAAAAGTCTTCGTATAGGTGGGGAAAGGCTCGGAAATTTTTCCGGGAGCGAAGCGCAACAACTTAAATTCGTCGATAATCCAATAAAGACGGGAAACGGAAAAAACAAAGATATATTCGTTAAGTGGAACTGGATTTGGAGATAATTGGAAAATGTCCTCATGCATTCTGGGTCCCAAATCTAATTAATACGAGCCGCTATATGAAAGACATTTTTATCCCGTCACGAAACGAAAAATACGCAGACCGTTTAACTTGATAACTACTATCGAACGGTTTTGAATTTCAAAGTATATTTTGGAACGAATACAGCTCAATCTGGAGATTTTTAAGACGCTGGTTCTACGCCCGGAAAAATTGAGATTCAGGTAATCGGCGGAACCTGAGAAACAGTTTTCTTCCATAACCATTTGAATAAAAATGTTTTAAACTCCTTTTTCTCTTGCAGAAATGTAGCTCACGTTCATGCGTGTGGGAGTAGATATTTATGTAAAATGCATTTACCGAATTCAAGTTTGCGTCTGCTAAATTCAAAAAGTAGTTCATTGAAAAAAAAAACAAAAAATTCTAACTATGCTAATTCAAAAAAGAAAGTAGCTGTAGTATGGCGCACAATTCTCACGCAAAATGGTGATTTGGAAAAATTTCAATACTATTAAAAACATATAAAGCAATGGAAAACATTCCTCGCAAACAATTCTCCGCGATGGTTACTTAAAATATTTTCATTAATTCGAAGATTTAATAAAAATTACTGACGAATGAAATTTTAGATACATAGTGTGCAGTTTATGTCAACTTCAACTGGTCCCTATCGGTATTTTTTTAGCTTACATAAAGAAAAACCAATTGAAAATCTTTGAAGAGCTGTCCCCTACTACATGTTTTAGAATATTTGCCAAATTTACAATGTAAATTAGACACTGAGAATTAACGAAATGGTTTTCAGAAATTCATACAACGGCAGAGGGTAAGAAAAATGAAAGAATGACACCTAGAACGAACATAAGAAGAATACCAATGATAATGAAAAACCTCAGTTTAAGCAGTTTTCCTACCAAACATATAAGCTGCTAAAATACAAATACAATTAAGAAATCATGACATGATTGAAAGAGAAAAGTTGTCTGCCTGAAATTCGCTCTAGTCGGGAGAAACATATTCTCCAAAATCACACCTTTATCACAACTAAAAATACACAATAGTAAATCACTTGTAAATGTTCATTACATTCTTTTTATACTAACTCTAAATTTACATTCTACTTTCCCAGTCATTTTTAACATTCTATTGGTGACGTTGTGAGATTGGGAAGAAGCTCGAGAAGTTACTTAGGTAAATTATGCAATTATTATATAGATTTAAAAAATTGCATAATAAAGATATTTAAACCAGAAAAAGATAATATTTCAAAATATTGCAAAAATAGAGTCATTTAGCAGCTATCCCTCCTCCCTTAACCGTTTTATAGGTGTGATTACCTTCAAAGCAGATTGAAACAATATAAAGGCAAATATTCCGAAGAAGAATCTATTCTGGCTCAAAGTTTTTGATGAGGAAACGTGACAAAGTGTTTTAAATAACGCTACTAATAAAAGATACATCTGTATTTAACAAGGTTTTTTCTTCGTACTTGTGGAATTTTCAAGGTGTTTGGGGTTGAGAAAAATATTATGGGAATAGGGTAATGATTTGAGGAGTATTTCTTTGTATTGCTAGAATATTAATCTTTGTTCCCAATATAAGTATTTTAAGTGTGTTTTCCTAACCTCTCGACCTTTTTTAATTTGTTATAATAACTGCACTGGTTTCAACAGCCTATGGGACGTTTTTTGAGGGGTACATTCCAGTCAGATGACAGAAGTCCCTATCTCCTTCATATATTTCACGACAATCGTTAATATTATTTTTAATTATTTTCTGCGACATACACTGTTACTAGGCCCTTAACCTTCCTAAGGAGTGATTTCTTAATAATGATAATAATAAATTGAAGGAATGACAGGTGTAAAAAAAATAGCGACATGACTGGGACTCGAACGCAAGTCCCCCACTTTCCGGACTGGGACTCGAACGCAGGTCTCCCACTTTCCAGGAAAGTATTCTAACCACTGAACTATCATGCCACGTCTATGCCACACTGTTTTCTGTTTAGAAAGCTTCAGAGACAAGATTTTAAGAATTCCCTTCTTGCACGTGTTGAAAACCTTGTTCTCTCTAAGAACGCATACTTAATGGACTAAAGAAAAGGAAAAGAGAGTTTTATGCCTTTTACAGTGAACAAAGCCAGTCATTCCCTACCTGAATATAATAGTAAAGCAGAATTCAATCCACGTTAAATAATCAATATTTAGATTCCCGCAAAAAAAATCACATTTAATAAAACTATTTTGAAGAATAATTGGAGGATATGAATTATTAACGGGACGCAACCCGCATCAGCTGAAATGTAAATAAAAATTGATACACAAAATTAAAGCGGATCCTTTAAATTTAAGAACTCCCGCAATATCCATCCATCAACCCGACCGATGTTTGCCATTTCATCCCGAATCTCTATTCCAAGTAGGATTTTGAGGCTCGGCTTACGTCAGATAGGACATAGGTACCAGCAGAATTTCGATCATTGAGAAAAGGGCTTCGCTGTCTCAGACAAAAATCCGTCGCCCGCGGTAAACCTTCTCCAGTTCCCATATATACGAAATGGCGTCTTGGAATGGAAATAAAAGGTGGAGGTGAATAAATTGGTGAAGAAAGACTGAAAGGAGGGATGGCAAAAGATAAGTGTCTCGGAGGCATTTCCATGAAGTTGACAAGGGAGAAAATCTCTCAGCCTTGAAAGGAAGGAGCCCACACAGCGTGCAATTAGTGTGGCGGGGATTGCACAGGTGGTTGGCTTCACATCAACCGTGGGGAAAGAAAGGGAACACCAGCGCCTCGCTCGAGAGAAGCGGAAGTGGTGAGAAACTGTGCCGGGAGAGCTGTGAAACGAAAGAAATTATCTTCAGAGGTCCTTATTGGAAGGAAAGCGCGCACTGAACGACTAAAGGTTCATTTTATCAAGCTGGATTTTGTGACGGTCTCCGAAGTAAAATTTTTTACGACGACATCTTGGTGGAGGATAAAAATTCTGCTTTGTTTTGGAATGTTTCGAATCGTAAATGTTCCTCCAGAAAATTTTACAATTTTCTCTTGGATTAACTTACTTGATGGGGCATCAAATTCGCATTCGGTTGGATTATAAGAAAAACGCATCTATGAAGTTCCGAAACTAATTTAATGTCCTAAATTCAGGGAAATTTCTTCGTATTTGAGTATCTTTGAACTGAAATTGTATTCCCATTAAGATAATCAATCCAATTAAGATTTAAGTGACCCGATCTGATAATTTACATACGATTACTAGTCACAAGTTTTGATCGACGATACTTGGATCTTAAAAATAAGCATAAAAAATATGACCATTTAACTGCTAGAATCTTACATGAAATTTATAACAGATGAAATGAAATACAACAAAAAGCAATGTTATGTGACATCTTTTGACAAGGCATCTGTGGATCCCACGGTATATTTTCGAGCAACACGGTTTTCCCCAGAAAAAAATCTCTGAAGAATATTTTGAGACGTTCCATTAGCTCCGTGGACTAAACTCAGAACAATATTGATATACATCGGATACAAGATTAACTTTCTCGCAATATGATGTTTGCTACATTTCCTCCTGAATGAGAATCTGTTCGTATGCTGCCACTCAGTCTGACGAAACCACTTTGCCCTTGCCTACAAAGTCTTCCAAAACTCCCCGCTCGATAGCTCAATTGGATAAAACATCTGCCCATAAAGCATTCCTGGTTCGAGTCCTGTTTCTGTCAGACCATTTTCATGTCTGTTTTTCCTAAGGGTTTTTTCCTAGGTACGAGAACAAGCCTTAACGTGCGCTAAGTTACCTTTACCCTTCTCCTTATGCCTGTTCGCATATGTTCAGTATTTTAATGAATTCAAGTCTCTGTGTAGTGAAACTGATATTTGAACTCTCTACTTAATTGACTAACTGGAGTGATGAAAATAATATATTGTATCGCTTCTGATAGTGAACAAGGGTTAGATGTAAGAAGAGACTTGTTAGTCTCAATCTCGCCCTGAATAAAGTCCTTTATTATTATTAATATTTCCCTCTCTCAACAGCCTGCCAAAAAATAGAATATAATTCTAAAAATCTGATTAGTAGTAGATAAACTATTTAATCTACCACTAGTATTAGATAAAAACTATCTACTACTAATATTTACTAGACGTAAATTATTAGTAGTAAATAAAAAATATCGATGAATGTATTGTGTAAAATATGAATTAAAAACGTACCCAGTCACATATTTATATTTTATAGGAGAAGTATTATTTATTAATAACTCATAAGAATAAATTTGAAATGGATTGGTTTCCTGTCGCAAAATTACATGAATTCGCCACCGTTTATTCGCTATCCCGCCGCTTGAATTCTGATCTTAAATAAACAAAATATTTACGAAAGTTGCTAACATTTTTCTGGGAATCGGCATCCAAGACATTTTAGAGGAACCTTAACACTGCGATTCTGATCAAAAGACGCACGACACATCCTTTAGTCTACATCTCTGTTTCCCTGATAATAATCCCATTCGTCCATATAGTCTATACACCAAATAGCAGGTCCACATGCAGCTACTCGAGGCCATTTGAGCACATTGCAACAAACTAAGGCCATCTCCATTCAATATCATCGACCTTCGATCGAATTGATTCCGATAACGGCGCCATAGCAACGGATTCTCCGACACACACAAATATACCATTGAGCAGGTTTATTACGGGATTTACATATTTTCCTGTATCAGCCAGTCGCGATAGTCCTTATCTAGGAGGGTTAAAAGCGAACAATCGATGCTGTGCTTCATTAATTCCAGCGATTGTTTAGAAGCAACAAAACCATGACCTGACTTTCCGATCGCCTTCTCACGCTATGCAAAGGAGATATGGCTGCGGGGAAAGGTGTGAACATTTAATGTCCTCGTGGGGGGCGCGGAAGAGCTTAGTGCGCCGCGTGTTCGTCACTTTAATACCCGAGCAGATAAGTGAGCGATGTTACGTTGCGTTGGTCAGGCCTCACCTGGAATATGCGTTTAGTGTATGGGACCCTGCAGAAAAATGTTGTACTCTGGAATTAGAAAAAGTACAGCGAAAGGGGATACGTTTTGTAAGGAATTGTTACGACAAGTCAGTGAGTGTTACGCAAATGCTTCAGGACGCGGGATGGGAATCATTAGAAGATAGAAGGCTTAAACAAGGAAAAATCTACTTAATACATTTAGAGAAAGCACGTTCACAGATGATGTAGCTGACATAATACGTCCCCCATGTTTAATAGGCCATTCTGATACTGCGAGGAAAATCAGAGAAACAGATGCTAGAACAAGTCGTTTCAAAACGCGTTTCATTTTTCCGCGAACGATACGCGAAAGCAATCGATTAGTGAAGTAGAATCATGGTGTAGCACCCCCTGCCACACTCCGAAAGGTGGCTTGCATGGTACTTATGTAGATGTAGATAACGGAGTGGGGAGAATACTGGAATGCACGTGTACGGACGGACTTTACACGGAAAGGCGCCATATGTCGAAGGTTTATTTAAAAGGAAAGCAAAGAGAGAGGCGGCAGACTTACAGCAGTTAATATGAATAGATAACTGAGGAAATAAAGGGAGATATCCGATGGTGAAAAATCAAAGTCGGAGGATATTATGAGAAAAAAAGATATTCAAAGGAGGAAAGGCGATTGTGGAAGGCTTAACCATGTGGACATCCATGACAAAAAAATGAAGGAATAAAAATCACATTTTACGGATTTCCGCGGGTATATTTCCTACTCGATCGGTTTCGGCTCAGATCGGCCATCATCCAATGAGAAAGTTACACAAAAAGAGACATATTTAGGGAAAAAGAAGGAGGGCTGGGTTGAGAGTAAAGGAGACAAAAATACAGGAGTAAGGGTAGAGAGAAGGGGAAGTGGATGGTCGGTAAACGATAAAAGTAAAAATACGAGGAATCCTATTTTTATTCCCACATTTTCTTCAAATTAGGACGTGATAGAGAAAACCTAAAATTAATTCAATGACAAGTCTATTCTGGAATTGTTAAGCTAATCGGTGCAACATCAAGTCTCTAATATTTGATCGTAAATTGACGCAAAGTCGTGAGAAATCAAAGTCGGAGGATATTATGAAAAAAAAAATATTCAAGAGATATTCAACTAATATTTTATCGTAAATTGACGCAAAGTCGAATGAAGAAGTGAAGGGAGTGCTTCTTTTCCATTCCCCCGATTCATTTGTATTTATTCGGATACTTTTTGTTGCACATCATATAATACTTTGTATTCATTGTGGCTTATTCCGAGGATGTTAACAACAATATTTTATTTCCTTTTTACTTCTGAACAACGTGATTAACCAAATCATAGATATGGGAGGAACATGATGACTTTGTGAGAAGTATGAACAAGGAAACCACGAGAAAAATATTCTCTAATTCGTAACATAATTTTGCCCATTTTCTTGCATTACTCAACCGTTAACTCTCATACTATGCCGAGTTCTACGCTAAAAACCAGGAATTTAAGCCTCCTCGCACGTAGTACAACGCCCCCCTAACTGGCCATAAATTCTCAAGAAGTCAGCTACCAAATGAAATAGTATTTATGAGTACTCTATTTGATTATCATTGCGATTTTATTTCTTTGCATCTGGATTGACTCATATTTGCAGGTAAGAGTGACCGTGAATCCATCCACGGAAACTTTCGAAATTGGAACAATCCCAAAAATTACTTTGGATTAATATTTTGTTTAATTGAAACTGGAAGACCCCAATAATATCCATTGTAATAATAATCATTACTATTACCAAAATCACACAAGCATTTCCTAACCTGAAAAATCAGATTAACTAGGACTCGAACCGGAGACTTTGATGTTTGACCGAAAATGAGGCTGAGCGGTGTATTCTATCGGAACATTTCAATGATATTCGTTAGTGTTTCATAAATAAGGCAGCATTTCGGTACAACACTGTGGTCATCGAGAACTGTATTTTATTTATATCCGAACGATGTATCACCTGGATGATGTTCGGTATTTAAATAATAAAGAACCCCTTTTTTAAATTTGAAACTTACTGCTTTGGGAAAACTTACATCCTATTCATCTCTGTAGGGGTGCCAAATCATTGGTCTCTAATGCTTTAATTTTATTATTTTAATCAATCCACAATTGCCATCATCTATTTTCAACACACGTCTACAGTTACATTTTTCTTACAAACGGCATTCTATGTTTACGAAGCCAATTCAGAAATATTAAAACAACCTGGTTTTGCGGTACAGCGGTACAAGAAGGTAGAGCTGAAGTAATTACAGGGTAGAAGCAAGAACACTGTAGTCATTAAGAAAAATACGTTCTAGATTTTTCTATAAATACGAAGGATCGTAGATCAAACGTCAATAAATTATACACTGCACTAATGAGAATAATATCGCTGACTTCGGCAAAACTATATCGATACAAATAAATACACGTATATTATACGTAACCATAGGTTGTGGTATCTCTATGAGGGATGAATCCTGATGTCCAAAGTATTTTTGTCATTTGAGGGCGTAGAGAATGAATAAAAAAGGCGGTTTTGGGTCTATTTACCGAAGTCTGCCTCATTTTACGCTCAGAGTAATGGAGAAAAGTGTGCATAGAGAGGAACCGAGGGGGATGTGTAGTTTGCGGAGGAGATTAGGGCGTCAGTGATAGTTTCGTAGAAAGGGGAAGTTGATGGAGGAATAAATATTTGAAAGGTGAAAAACTTACGGTGGAAAGGACGTGTTTGGCGAGCAATATGGCGAGCGGGACATTCAGGAGGACGATAATCATATAGACAATGGGCTTTATTTAGGACGAAATTGAGACCGTGCAGCCCCTTATGGCGTTTAACCGGGAGTAAATGAAATCTAGAGGAGAATGTTATCCAGTAGATTGGATGTCGAGATGGTGCGGTTGGAGGGAAATTGAGAGAAAAATAACGGAGTGTGTTGATATTACGGAGGGGCTACGTCCGAAAGCGACCATAATAACAATCAATACTTCCAGTATCAATACAGAGGTATAAAAAACGTGAAATTTTTCTTAAGAAAATAAGAAGACAGATAAATCCCACAGGCCGTGGCGGCGGAATAATAAACGTGCTAGCTTTAAAAATCACAAGATCCCGGGTTCGAGTGCGGCTAGTGGGATTTTTCTGGTTAACAATAAAAAAATAATAATAGTAATGTTATTATGCTCATGGAAGTTCCCATAGAGAAACACAAAATACAAGATATGCTCAGTAAAAGTAGAAAAATTTATAGAAATACAAAAATACAAAAAACAATCTCGACAGAAATACAAAATATACGGAAAATCAAAAGAACAAAAGAATTCAATGCAGAAATACAAAAAATACAAAAATGGTAAAAATTAATAAAGATTATAAAAGGAAAGATCGAGAAAAAAAGGTCTTCCATTTTTCATAATAAATCTCAAGATAAAGCATAAATATAGAAATATTGACAATATGTTAAAAGAGCTAATGAATTTCGATGTCAAAAAGGCCTACGTAAAGTTTTCTTATCGTGGAAAACTTTCCACAGCAGGAAAACATTTAATGAGATAAATGTGTGAAAAACATAAGCAATCCTACTTATAGTGATTGCCATAATTATACCAAAGCAAAAATTCCTATGCTTAAGGTGAATAAATAATACATTTCACAACCTATAAATGAGTTAACCACGGATATTTCTCGTAGAAATGGTAGGAAATCTAAAATAGAACTGAAATTATTTCTTACTATCAGGAAGCTACCTGCATGGGGAAAATGCATTACTCACATTAAATTCAGCAGACCTACTTTAACTTTAACTTGAAGATAACGTTTATTCGTCATGCCTTTTTGGTTTTGGCATGTGCGTGGTAATTTGAAGTATGTTTTATATTAACTAGAACTTTGTTTTCTGAGATGAGTGGTTTCTGCTTTTATTTTTCCTACTATTACTAACAAGTTAATTTTGCTAAATAATAGCATAGTACCATGCATATAGACTTTTTATGATAAAAAATCAACGAATGCAAGCACTGGATTTCATATCGTCTTGAAAAATAAACCTCGATTTCCCGGAAAACAGAATTCAATCCATCCATAAAATGAAAGTACTCAAAAATCCTTTCTTAAAGAAAAAATACTACCTTGGAGATAATCTAAATACTTCTTTCTCTGAGATCTGGTTCAGTACGAGAATGAGGATACCAGATGGAAAACATAATACCCGAAAGACATATTAAAGAGAAAAGAGGCAGAGGGAAAGGACGACCGGAGTGACCGCGAGTTATTGCGCGGAAGAACCAAAGCGGTTCGGCTCAGAGGCCTAAATAAAAAGCGACTGCTCAGAGTGACACTGAATATGAAATAGAGGAATATCATATTGTGCCGAAGGGATTTGCCTCATCCTTTATTATCCCGTCCGTTTTATTCCGCCGGGTACCAGATGGTGAGTGGGAGGCAGACGGTGCGACGGGAGGCCAAGGAGAGACCGATAAATTTTTTTTCTTCGTCTCCTCCAATCCTTTTATTCTCGGTTGAGTTCCAATAGACCGTATGAAAAAATAATGCGCTGCTATCTAATGGTAAGTTAAGGGATCTTTTTCATCAATGTGTACTCCGGCGATTGAAATTATCACTAAAACTAGCTTGGTATATAGTCAAAGAGTTTCTAGACCGTCTAAACGACTTCAAAGCTGAATCCTTCTCTTCAACAGCTGAAGTTGACGTGTACACCCTAATCGATGTTGCGACTAAAGATGAAAAAACCTGAAATTAAATGGAGGAATTAAAAACAATCGTCGTTCTTTACTCTTCGAAATGATTATTTCATCTAAGAAAAATGAATTATGAAATGTAATATAAAAGTGTTTTTAAAATGTTTGGGGGAATTTTCTGTCGTGGAGAGTAAAGCGGGTTGAGAAAGAAATGATGCATTAGGTTAATAGTGAGAGAGCCATTTTTCGAAGATCTACACCCTCTTTCCTTGAAATTTTCCAAAAAGAGTTTTTACGCACACGGTTCATCACCAACTACCATAAAGAGGGCTGCTAATCCATTAAAATTAACGATGTCGTGCTACCAGAATGAAAACCTGCCATTAACGGAAATCTCGTGGCAGAAAGCGTTCTTAAATACAAACTAAAATACGGTAGAAATACTATATTTAAGAATTAAATGGGATTACGATTTAAGTTTCACTTTTTTGTCCAGGAAATCTGAATAAAATGTTTCCTAAAAGATGAAAATATTAATTATCAAGCGATGAGGAGGGAAAATTCTTCATTTATAGGTAAACTTTACGTGTACTCCATTATGCTAATCGGACTTTATACTCTCAGTATATCGTACGCCTTTCACGAAGAAGAGAAGCGGCTTCCAAACAGCCAACGTGGGCAACGCGTTCGATTTTGGTGAAAGCGGTCCCGGGTTCGATCCCAGGTGGGGGCCTACGTGCCAAATGACCTCAACTGTCGAAGGACTTTTAACAATACTACTACTACTAGAAAAAACGACCGGCCTCCATCGTGCTAACCTTGCAACACTGAGGTCCCAGGTTCGAATCCTGGTTAGGGTATAGTTGTTTGTGGGTATCCAGTTGGGACTTACTGTAAAAATGGTACTCGAAGACTAAAATACACCCCAAAGACGGAAAGCTACCTGCACGAAATCGACTGTTACATTTCCTCGCGGACTCAAACAGACTGTTCAAAATGTAGGTGAACGGAATGCGACCAACTAACCTGCAGATAACAACTAGATTTATATTGAGATAAATGATCTAATGAGTTGTGCTACCGCAGTGAGGCGCGTTAGGCACACCTGATTAGATATGCGGCCCGCAACCACATGCGGACTCATAGAGAATATCACAGAAAACCAGTCGCATGCGAAATTTCGGAAATACTTGGCAACTAAACTTATCCAAGCACATGAAAAATAAAACTTTGGCAGAGTTGAAATCTGACAAAGAGCCGACGGGAGAGAAAACAGAGCAAACGCTCGGAGAAGCAATTTGACGGAATGAACGATCGCGCTGAGGAGTTTCTTGCGAGCAAAGAACGTCATGCGGCGACCGGTAAAAGATTAGTATTTCCGAAGGAAGGAAAGGGAGGGGTTTAGTGATCCGGAAGGAAGGAAGACTGAGAGATTTTTGGACGAGCCGGAGAATGAGATTTCACTTCGACTCGCAGTGATTGATGGGAAGGTAAACCCGCTGGCGCATGAGAAGATGATAACGCCGACGGAGAGAAAATTTTTCGGAGAATATATTTATGCATAACATGCCGTTCGCCAGCAAACGCAGCTCGGAACTGCTCGAAATTCTTTTTGCTATAAAAATTCCACTTCCACGAGACGAAATGATGATGACATGCGGCGTGAATCAACGTTTCTTGGCATCTAATCAAACTTCGAGTCACTCCTCCCTAGCGCGATAACAGACGAGCCATATCGAGATTTTATTAATTTATTTTTATAGATTTCCGTGGCTATAAACTCGGCTTCGATGTTTACCCGAGGAAGATATATGTTTGACGGTGTCACTAAAAGCTGGAAATAAAATACTGACTGTACGTAAGTTTTTATCTCCATATCTCTATGACATTGAATCCGATGTTCATTCTATGAAGAAACGTAATATCTTCTTAATACGTTCCATTTTCAGCGACAAGTAAGCTGATTTCGAACTTGCTTTGAATAATTCATAAATTTATCAATTTTATTTAAGGTCTTATTTATTAATTAGCGTTCCGGAAAATGAATACTTACTCATAATACCGATTGAGAGCTATATACACACAGAATATGAATTGTGTACGTTGATATCTACTATTACTTATAATGGAAATATAGGTGGAAGACGACTCACTAGAATTCAAACCTATTGGTAGTAAAAGGCCAGTACGGAAACTTCTTTGTCTATGACTTTCCACGAAGTAATGTTGAAGCAGGAATAACAAGTGTGAAAAATAGCGACATGACTGGGACTCGAACCCAGGTCTCCCACTTTCCGGGCAGGTGTGTGTTTAATGTTTGCATCATGTTTCAATAGCGTAAATATCACGTGATTGTGCGGGGGCAAGACTGCCACCAGGAATTCAGCCTATAGATGGGATAGTCTATTTTCAATTTCGCCCAATACAGTGATCTTATATTTATTTCTGTAAGTACATATATCGTAGAGGGTAGTGCATCCACAGTGAAGCGACAAATTTGTGCATATCCAAATCATTATCCGAATTTTCCAAGAGACGAATAAACTTCATGAGACTGTAAATAAAACTGATGACTTACATGCTGTGCTAATCCTAAAATGACCCTGATGTGACAGTAAATTGATACATGATCTATAAGCAATAGGACGAATTCTGTAAGGCGATATTTGGTGGAAAATTTCCAAGACGTACTGTGAGAACAAAACAAAACTTGCTGAGTTCTACATAAAAAAGTACGGATGCTACTTTTATTGATATCGCGACCTTATCTTTAGTTTTTCTGAAGCTGATTGAAACGGAATTTAAATTTTCTTTAGAGTTAAATTCCTTATCTTCCGCCAAAGCACACCTGAAAATGTGATAGCCTCAGCAGCAACAGCATCCTTGTCTTTCCTTATATGAGGAATTTTGTAAATTTCTCTTTCTACACAGAAGATAATAAAATCGATTGATCTAAAATCCTGCTACTGATGTTTTTTTCTAAAATCCGATTCCACCTCCGAATTGGTCTTTCTCTCAGTCTTTCTCCTCCTCTAAAAACCTCATCCTGGGAGTTAGTTTCTTTCATCCACATTCGTTGCCCAAACTATGTTAATCTTCCCAAGGGTAAAAGGACATGAAAACAAGTCAGGTTAGATCTAGGATCTTTCACCGTTCGAGTCCCTACGACTTTTCGAGATGTAACATCCTTGTCCATTTTCTCAAGTTAATCTAGCTTCATCTGTTCTGGGAGGCTTCCTGTTCCTACTAATTATTTGTTTTCTTATTTCTAATATTCCTTCTACTTTTATCGATACACTCTTCTGGAGCGTAAAGTTAACGTAAAACGAAGAACATTTTCATCGATCCAAAAGCTCGTCATTGCGAATTCGGTTTACATTTAAATACATTAAATCTATTTCCACTAAACTCTAGAACTATCCTTGCTAGTCGACTAAATTGGTCATGATTTGATTTCAGAGGTAATCTATTCGCCAACCACAGTTTCCTCCGTTTTCTCATTATTGGAAATTGAGTTTACCCCGTTGAATCAATACAAAGGCAGCGCTTAATTCAATTAAATCACAGTAAGCATTTCAGGAAAATAAAGAACATGGAGATAAACTAAGCTATTATATAAAGAGAGCCACTCAACATATAAAACTTTAAACAAAGCAGATATTGAGTGAGATTCGTTGGCTACATTTTTGGCAGGTAAAAGTTAATTGAGAAGGTGAATCAATTGCCTATTAAAAGAAAATGTGAGGACTTGTTGATAACGTAAAGGTTGTGGAATACAGAGAAAACAAACTAACATGTGATAGTAGATATCTGGAGAATATGTTCTCTTGTTTCAGCAGTATATCCTCCGGATTACGACACAATCAGTTTCAATTTGAAAAACCAAATCTCTACCATGAATTACATTAACTTCTTACTTATTCCAAAATTTGTCTTTTGAGCTTGTTGGGCAATATACACTTGTCAATGCCTGATTGATAGAGTACTAAATAAATGTATGACTTGAAATGATTTGTAACTGATCTTAAACGTAAAAAAGAGGAAAATAAAATAATGCGAGTTCTTAAATTTTGTTTTACGTGACATGAATTACCAGCTAAGAATACTGAAATAGCTGAAACATTTACTTTCTACTTGCAAGCTGTAAATTGACTGCATTTAGTCTTTTCCTATGCTTTTGATAACTGCTCACGATTCTTAATAATACATAACTAATGGTTACGCAAGCAAATTACCATATTAAGTATCAAAATGTCATTTTTTCCCAACAAATCCTTTTGAAAATAAATTTTTATCCTGACCGTTTGAATCCGGTCCATAAAAAAAGATAAGAAATCTTTGAATGGAAATATAAGGAACGAAAGAAAGGGATTAAATGGAGGTAAATAAGCTAACCAAGAAATATTTCCAGCGGAAAATGGAAGAAATAAAAATTATCAAGTAATATAATCGTTCACCTCAAAACTTAGTACGAGAGATCATTAAAACCGAGCCTTAAGTGTCCTTTTGATCCAAAAACCGGCTTAATATGTTCTGTGATGAAAGTTGCCCAGCTGCCTTTTAAGCCCACGGGAAGCTACTCAAATATTCATCGCTCATTATCGAACTCATTTTTAATGAAATTTTTCCATAATCGTTTTGTGGGCCGCAAAAAAAGAAGCGACAGATTACGTTAAGATTAAGGACTTTCCGATAATTTGGTGTCACAGCACTGCTCCTTTGCCGACACCCGGATGCGGGGCATTTTGCAAGCCAAGCGGTTTTATGGAATGCAAATTTCGCGCAGTACTTAACTGTAAACATCTAGCAGATCGATTGCCTCGGAGCTTCCTGTAGCAGTAGGCTATCGCCGGGACCGCTCTATTCAAGGTGAGCTTCCTTGTTTGATAATGCATACGATACAGCATCCGCTTGCAAAACCGCGGTGTCGGTTGTCTGTTTGCAAAACGCCGCTTCCCATACACTGTCCCCATCCTTGTTTATATTTCTCGGAAACTAGGCTGTGAAAAACACGGAAGACCGCTATGAGGCGGGAGGACAAGCCGTGGCTTATTCATTCTCGGAACCTTCTGCAATTTTACCAGGGGAAAAATGTTGCTGCATCAAACGTTAAGCTGAGCTAACATTAAAGCAAACGTGTGCGAGAAGGGAATTTCAGTTAATGACCAGTCTTCTGTCTCGTACACTTCTCTCCGTTTTTCTTAATTTTCAATTAAGGGCTAACGAGGGGTTTTCCTTATCAAGGTTGACCTAACTAGTACTAACTTCAAATTATTTATATTTGACACTGAAATATTGTTTTGTATGTAAATTTCTGCGAACAATTAACTTTGAATATAAATTTTGAACCAGCGCTTAAATTTGCTCACATGATACAGCTCAAAAGAAAAGACTCCCTCGGAAAAATATATACTCAATTAAATGCTATAAAATTAAGAGCCTTAGAAAAATTAAATATAGAAAAAATAAAAAATGCCATTGCTTTCTCTCATTCCCCTAATGCTCCGAAACTGTGAAAGATTAAAGTTTTTTAGAAGGATTTGTAACAAATTACCTTTCTATGCATATCATGCTCAGAGTAGAAAGTTTATAAAGAAATCTTTTCGGAATCACGATATAAATGGAGGAAATAATTATTACCACAAATGTGTATTATTTTTACTTACATTAGAGCCAAGTAATTTATTATTTTTAGGGCCAGCAATTCTAACTAAATCAATCATAGTACAATGAAAATATTACATAGTTGTTACATAGCTCTAAATTTTTAAAACTATTCGACGTTATCTTGAATCGTAAACATTTGTGTTTAGCTTATAAAAAACGACAGGTATGAGATGAAATTATCAAATTACAGGCATAAAAGGAAACCTTGAGTCCTGCAGTACAAAGGGTCTGAAGAGGAAATAACTTTTTGGGGAAATATGAGTATTAATATCGTAATTTCATAAGTTGTAGTAGTAGTTGTTTTCTAAGGTGCCTCGACAGCTGAGGTCATTTTGCACCTTTGCAGCATACTGGCTATTAAAAGTAGTGGTAAATTTTCATCATTTAATTTCTACACCAAAAAGAACCATGAGAATTACTAGCACCAATGTTGAAGGTTAGTCATAATATGAA
Source organism: Ladona fulva (assembly GCA_000376725.2). Taxonomy (NCBI): domain Eukaryota; kingdom Metazoa; phylum Arthropoda; class Insecta; order Odonata; family Libellulidae; genus Ladona; species Ladona fulva. The sequence continues at coordinate 926,709 of KZ308200.1, read as the reverse complement.
TAAAATATATATAAAATAAATAAAAAAAGGGGTGAAAAGAGAAAACCCCCATATTTATGTTACATTCTTTGGAAGAGTCCGGTCTCTTTCATAAAATAAATAACTTTGTCAATCTTGCCATGATCATCTCCAATAATATCTTTCAGTATGCTCGCTCCCAAATATCTCTACTGTTCGCTAGAATAGATCCTGCACTCAGTGAGGATGTGACATATAGAGAGTTGGGTGTTACACTTGTCACAGTTTCATAAGTAATCGTTAATACTTGGGCAGCTATTCGATAATAATCATTCACTTGACGCTATCGGAATTGAAATTAAGGTGCCTCGACTGCTGAGGTTATTTTGCATAGCACTTGACGCTATCATTATGAAACAGCCGAAACTTCTGACATAACACAGGTGAAAATTCGTTTCCTTGATAAAATACAAATTGGCTCGTAAACATTTTAGACAAACAGTTTATTTTTGTTTCAACGAACGAAGAAACACCGGTTAATACCTTTCTGTGAATTGAGGTCATGGGTCGTCATCGTGATTTATCTGATATGAAAGAAAAACAGCACGATATTCTCGAGTCTGAATACAATTACAGAAAGTCACCTTTCATGGCCCCTTTCATTCAATTCGGTTAAACGGTCGAATTTCTCACTTTGAGAACACGGCGAGAAAGGAAATATAAATACAAAGTAATCAAAATTAGCTGTCTCGAGAAGAGCTAGAAAGAGGAAATATTACGGGATTGGCACATTTCATCGGTATTTGCGTGATTTAAACCAGTGAAAGTAACTTTATCTAAGGAATAAGAATCTACTGCAAAGTATATTTCTAAATCTTCTATCTAAATATCTTACAGTGTTAATTACAATTACTTATTCTGAAATAAATAAACGCTACAACCGATAAAAATGGAATTTGCGTGCTCTTTTTATCCTTGGCCTTGGGTCGAATCTAAGAAGAATTGAGGATTATGAGTACTTACTCCATTTGGAGTTGTGTCAACATCTAAAAAATTGCAAACATTTTAACCTCTGCGTGTTTTAAAGTTTCCGGTAAACATACACACATATCCACCCGCACGCTACATTGAGATAAATTAATTAAATTTGTGAAAGTATAAATCCAAACCAGAAGTAAATATTTCCGGATTACCTGATTCCGGACTAACTGATTTAGCACCGAAATTACTGACAATGTATTGTAGGACTAAAATAAATATAATTTTGTGTAAAAGTAATGTTTTCATCCATACTTGGCAGGAAATGGGGTAATACAAGGAACTGAAAGTATTTCACTGCTTGTGAAGTTAAATCAAACCCGACCGACGGCATTTATATAAGAAAGCTTCATATCGTGAAGTTTACTCCTGATAAAAAGAGCTATAAATATATAACGGAACCCATTACTCGAAAGGCTTTGTTTGAATAAAACGCTAGGATTCATCGTCGAGCATTCTGTAACATTTATTTGGCGAATTACTTTACATTCCATTTCTCATGTCCTCCCAATTTATCGTCGATTATACGGAAATATCAATAAGAGTAGGCAAAGAATGCTCTGAATTCTTAAACACTGCAGCATTGAAATATTGTGAGGTATTCATGGGCTCTCTCCCACAAAACTGAAAAAACACCTTTTAGTTTAATGACAAAATCTACAAATTGCACTTGTTCAGCGAGAGTGAGAAAGTTGAAATTTGGAAATAAAATCAAATACCCGTGGAAATGTGGATTACATTATATGATGAAGGATTTCGACGTGCAAACACCTATGCAAATGCGAGAAAATCAGAGGCATCCATGTTCCGCCATGGCGGCAAAAGCTGGGAGGAAAAGCGGGGTAAACGTAAGAAAATTTCGTTATGAAGGCAAACACACTCTAATCGAGAGAAAGACGTATTTACAAACTCCATTTTTTTAAGTTCTCAAAAGAAGGGTCCTGAGGAGAGGCCACGCCCGAATTTAAATTATTTCCAAGTTTCCTTCGATGTTTGCGAAACGTGTTTGCTCTGAATACGTCAACTTACCCAATAAGGAATAATTATTTACTATACTTGCAACCTACGAGACAAATATCGCCGAAAATTACGACATTCATTAACATTCCAACATCTAAGGTTCACTTGATTAGAATTATATTGAAATAAAAGGAAAAAAGGTTTTAGTTTTTTTATTAAAGGAACAAAAAAGATATTAAACAGACTATACACCCTAAGCTCCCATTGCTTATCTACTCTGTATTTCTTTTTCAATACCATGATGCCATTATCTCTGTTAAATTAAAATCAAACGCATACTTTTGCTTTTTTATCGCCAAATATTCTATCTAAAGAGTAAATTGTTCGCTTTCTCAATAAATTAATTTATATTAGTAGACTCAAATTGATTTTGTAATTAATACCAAAATGCTTAGATTATTATAACTAAAAACTCTATTTATTTTATACATATACAAGAAATGAATTTATTTATTTGTAATGTCTTTCTAAAAGGCAAAGCCTTATCTACATGGTTACATAGTGCACATTTCTCTTTCTTTTAGAATAAGTTCGCCACATTATTCATACATAAGATAACTTGAAGTAATAATTTTAGAAGTACTTCGACGGGTAAGCTCATTTCGCACGTAGGCCCCCAGCGGGAATCGAACCGAAACCGCTCTTACCGAAGTCGAACGCGTTGCAACACTCAACGCGAGAATATTTGTCTTATCATAGCCATCATCAAGTCACTTACAGATATAGTCAAGTGAGTATTAGCCTAAATATGGTCGGAATTTTGAAATTTCTAGCAACAACTAGCAACTAACACGTTATTTAAATCCAATTTTATTGGAATACGCGAGTTAGTAAACGGAGTAGTAAAAATATATTGAACTGTAACTTCTAACCAAAATTAAATTAATTAAAAAGCATTAATCCACCTCTATTTGAAATTGAAGAAGATTTTCCGCTGTCAGTAGCCTTGTGCGATTTTCAAATTTGCTGACATCTTCAAGTGGAATATCTGAGGGATTGGAATACTCGTTACATTTAGCTCATACAATAAGGCATACCACTTACAACATTATTTTCGGACCTAAATTCCCTTTCAATGGAAACACCAATTAAAAGAGAAAAAAAAATCTTATACGGTGCTTCTTCGTCTCGTGGGCTCGAACGATATCGATTGCTGCTCTAGGGAGAGAAAGCAAGAGAGGGAATATATGGCAAGAGCGTTAGGAGTACCTCATTAAAATTTTAAGCAGGTCGTTTTAAAATGCGAAAGACCTCTATTTTTGCCAAGTTGCTGAAATAGTTCACTATGGGATTCTTTCCGATGTTTTTTTTAATCCACGAGCGCATTCGATAAGGTAGGTTGGAAGATACGGTGTACCAACCTGATATCAATCCATTGAACCTTGGAGAAAATTTGGAGAGAGGTACAGTTTGATAATTCGCTGCATGATATAAAATAAATTACGGTTATCAATTTACCGTGCGATGAAGATGATAAAAATTTACAATTTACTAAGACTACTGGATCTGCAGTAAGCATTACAAAATACTTTAAAACGCCTTGGAAATATAATCAATATGTGTTGGCCGAATATCGTGGAAGGTCATGACACAGTTCTAAATAAACTAAACAAGTACTTCGTAATATTGGTGGAAGTTACGAGGTACTTGTTTAGTTTATTTAGAGCTTCGCCTTAGAAATTTTGCAAAAGGAGGTGTTGTTCCTTGTGTCTATTTAAGTACTCTGCAAGCCACCTTTCGCCGTGTGGCAGGGGCTTATCATTCATTTGTCCATAGAAAGTACATGTAGGATAAATTTTCATTTGAGAGGTATAAATATGCCAGCGGAGCTATGAAAACGGTATTACAACGCACTTAATAGATTGTCTAGGAATGCATGTCATTTACACAGAGCAATAGCACTATTTTTGATACACTTTATCCAGAAGGTTCGCGTTATTTGCCAAAAGATACTGTACTTCAATTACATTTTTGGGAGGGAAATTTTTAAACATGGACTTTTTTCTTCCATAGGATAAAACTCACTCAAAAAATTAAATTACACGAGGGTACACTACCTACAACCTTGTTTATCATTATCTTCTCAATATATGGCAAGATTAATGTAAGAACTTACTAGTTGCTAGAAGACATTCTGACAGCAGTTGGCATTACACGCGCATTTAATTTAAGTATTTCATGAGAGTTATTAATAATTACGGGAAAACCTTTTATAACCCAAAAGTAAAACTCTTGTCTTAGGAAACTCTTCTATAGAAAACACAATTTTTCAAATAACATATGTTATGAAGAATGAGGAAAAGTCGAAATTTTACAATCCGTCATACTTCCGATATCCTTCCCAATAAATATCTCCCAACAAATATTCCCCAATAAATACCGTGGTATGTAAAAGTTCAACTTTTCCTTGTTCTTTCATGGATTTTTATCACGAAGTCACGAGCCAAGGAGTTGATTTGATATATCACAAATCCATCTGTGATGCAGAATAGCTTGGCAGGTGACTTACATAGTTTATTATTTATCTATCACAAAGATGCGAAAAACCTCCTTTCCAACAAGTTACCGCATGCATACTCCGAGAATGATTTGCATTTCTTTTGCTTTTAAGAAATGTGATGAATACCAAAGCACTGCCCCGTCAAATTTCCCCTCGACATATTTTGTTACTTTTTCTTATATCTCCTAAACATTTTAACGATTTCCTATTCACTTTTCACTCGGTAGTTTTTCTAATTGTTTGCACAGTTCTCCTTCATATATTTAGAGATACTTCACTGCAGTTGTCTCTAAATTCATGGATGAATCCTAAGTTACGTCACAATTTCAAGTATATTTATTTTCAATTTCGACATCCACAACATTCGTGAACCCTTCGTTCCATTTTTATTTTGCGAAAGTGAGCTGTATTCAGAAGACATCTTTTTCCTCGGGTTACCTTATACACAGAACGTGTGCGAGCAATCTTAATTCTTCCGACATAAATATTAGATATCGTTAGATTTTAAAAGAAATCATAAATAAAACACTATCTTCATAAATGGTACCTCGAAACAGATCTTATCCCCATATTACTCCTATCACTTCCCAGCTCTCTAACTGGTAAGGTTCTTATAAAATATCGTTACTTACTTTTCCCCTACAAAGGGATACTTATAAATTTAACCAAGAGAATCGCCTTTTAAAGATATATTCTTTCTTATGATATTGCTTAATGTTACTTAATTTAGATGAAGCAATAAAACTAAAATATTACTATCTTCAAACGTTATATTATAGTAGGTTGTCTCACAGCCAAAATTAGTAGTACAACTTAATGATTCTTGGGGAGCAACAGATTTGTCTCTTATTCCATTATATGTTCATCATTATCTCGTGTACAATGCAGTACAACACAAACGTCTTTATTGGGCGAAATTGGGACTAGAGAGTCCTATCTTCCATTTAATATGGATATATAACATTCTTAGATTTTAAACTATTATATAAACAGATTTTTAGAAGCTCAGTGGAAATAAAAATAAAGGGAGGAATAACAGAATGGTTTTGTGAAGGAAAAACTGTGATTTGTTTACTACAGAAAAAGTATCCACTGCAGGAAGACACCAACAAAGAGAAGAGGGGTGTGAAAAACCTGCGAAAGTTGAAGAAGAGTGTGAAAGAAAAAAAAGAGATAGATTACATAAAGGACGTTCAAAATTACGAAAGTTATAACAGTATGCAACACTCAGCAGTAGCTTATCGTTCAAAGAATGTATTCGTGATATCATCGCAAAGGCATATACAATGCAGAGAATTACAAGTAGAACCCTGAGAGAATGTCCATCTAGATTCAAAGAATAAAACGATAAAACCCTTCGGGTGGAATTCACTCCAGATGAAAAGATCAGATTACCGACGGAAGCGTCTCGACAAATTTATCGATTCAGAATTTTTAGAAGAGGTAGAAGATATTGTCATTCCGGTAAACAAGGAGCGTGATCTTCGAGAGGCGACGACCAAGAGTTACAAGGAAATAGTCGCTAAAACAGATAGTTACTTCTGGTCGTTCTTTCCGCAGAGCATTAGAGATGGATAGGTTATGTCTTTGGTGTTGTCTATGTCTATGTCTATGTGTATACCCTGCTAGCCACCTTTCGGCGTGTGGCAGGGGGTGCATGCACCAAGACTCTATTTACCTAGTCGATTACTTTCGCGTATCGTTCGCGGAAAAAACGAATTCTTGAATCGGTTCGTTTTCGCATCTATTTCTCTTATTTTCCTCGCTGTATCGG
>KZ308200.1:872410-918810 GCA_000376725.2 Ladona fulva | reverse complement strand
ATATATATATAGCTATATGCCCGTTATCTTTCTATTGCAGCGAAAATTAATATTTAAAATTCATTTCTAAAGTTAACAGCTTAGATTGGATCACAATCTTAATGAAATGCCCTAAATTCCGAGTGCTCTTAACATTTAGCCATCCTCTTAACAGCTACGAGATAACTTGTTGAGCTTCAGCGCAGCCCGTTTAAAAATAAACCGAAATTTTTATCTCCTCGCATTGCAAATTTAAATTATATCACCGTGCGTAAACAAACATAAAAACACTCTTGCAGATTAATGTTGAATTATTTTAAACAAAACCAACTAGTGAAAGATCTAATAAGAAATCTTTTCCCTGGTAAATAGAACGGAGTTACTTTAATTAAAAATCCCATCCGGGATCCTTGCGTGCATGGATGCAGATGAGAATCCCGCAGCATTGAAAAATTGCGCTCATTTTTCCACCCCCAGACCCGCTGGCAGAGACGAAACAAACGTTATGAAGAGGTCGCGCACGACCAGAAGCCGTATTTTTTTGAGCTTTAAATTCCGGAACATCCTCGCACTACACAGGAAACGGGTCTCGCATTTTCCGAGAAAGTGAGTGCATTAATGAAAGCCGGGATGAGAAATGTCTCCGCGATGCTTTTTCCGTACCGCCGGTTTCGGTAATGAGCTAACATAGCCTCGGATGAAACAGGAGTTGAGCCATTAAATGCGCCGTTCCGACCGGCGTCAGGAATCGCAGAGCGGATCGGGTGGCGGCCTACATCGGTCAGACGCGGCCCGACGCCGAGAGCCAAAACCTCGCCGACTGCCGGCTCGTTTTTCAGCGATCGCATTTACAAATCCCTCACCTTCAAATCAGTATTTACGATCGGATCCACGCGATATCACGTTCTGGGCCTCGTATTGTCTCTCGAACCCTTTTACCCCGTCACGAGTCTAAATGGATGAATTCGTCACGCTGGTCACAGCGGTAGTTTAATTTCACATTTACTCATCACGACCGTCCCTCTTCTCCCCAACACGGCCAGGTCTACAGCTCGCAGCTCAAATCCAACGTAATGAATCCCATTGTCCTGCTTTAGTCTTCGTTCTCTGGCGGTAACGGAAATTAATGCTTAAAGAAGATTAATGTAAAGGACTGAGCGGAGAGTGATTTTCTGCTACCATTTCTAAAATCATGGGGCGACATTTTCAGGCTACTCCCGCTTTTCCCGACACACTTCGCTTCGCAATCACTGTACGTTAGTCCAATGAGTAAAAATTATCCAATGCCCTCGTGGGCATGTCACGGGTAGATATTTCTGTGAAAACGAATGGGAAAAATCAGCTGATTCACCTCCATCTCATCCCTGGAGTCCAAGGAATCTCATTGCCGGTTGGTTATAGATTTAAAAGTCGCATTTAATCATTGAAATACTGAAGGAATGAGTAAAACTTTGTAATGTCCGCAAGATGTTTTATTACGAACGGTTTCGGCTACAACGCCCATCATCATGTAGCTACAGCGGCTTCGTCAGGCGATGGCGTTGTAGCCGAAACCGATCGTAATAAAGCATTTTGTGTAATTTCAGTTTTTATTCTTCTAAATTCTATCATATTCGGCCGTATTACCTGGAAAGAGATTCTAAACACAAAGAAAAGAAACTTCGTAAATCTCAACACTAAAGGATTTTAATTTCCAAAATCAGGAAGATAAAATCCTTTCGTGTGGAAATTTACGAAGATTCTTTTCTTTGTGTTTTCACTTCCTCCTTCAGAAAGTCTCCACGAAGTCCGACCAGAGAGGATGGAATACATTGGTAATACCATTTCAATACTTTTAAATTGTTTAAAATTATGACTTGGTAAACGGCAACCTTACTTTTGAGAGAATCAAGATACTTTATTCGTATTTAATTATAAGGTTGTGTTCTATGAACGAATTTAATTACTTAGAAACTGAAAGAATTTAATTTGAAGGCTTTAATAATTCATGTAATGTCATTTAAAAAAAGAAGCATTGCAATCGTAATATCGATGGTGGAATGAATATCGTGAATGTATCGTCAAACGTTTCAATTCTTGAGCTTAGTTGTTTGTCGAGCTTCTTTTCGGTCACGTCATAACTATTATTCTTAAAAAGGCCACATAAGTAGGAATTTCCTTAATGTCAGTTTTCCAGTCACATTTAGTCGTATTTAGTGTGAATTACATAGATAGTTAAATTTTTAAAGAAAATATATTGATAGATTACAATAAACACTGGAGGAATTCATCAATTTCCTAAAAGTATGGTAAATAAACGATTTTTTTAGCTAATAATTTAAGCTAATTTTCAATTTTGCTTGAGTTACATTTAGCTTGATAGCAAAATTCTACTGCAATACATAGTAAGCATAAGTAGGAAAAAACTGTTAAACTATGGTGTTTAATAAAATTCTTCGATTACTTGTTAATAAAAAGTATTCATCCAAATCTGAATTAAGTAAGTTCGAAGAAATAACGGGTATGAAAAATAGCGACATGACTGTGACACGAAACCCGGTCTTCCACTTCCCGGGCGGGTATTCTAACCACTGAACTACCATGCCGCGTCTCTTCTACACTGTTTGGGAATACTGCCTGTAATTTCTCTATTTCTCACCCGTTATTCCTTGGAATATAGCCGCACGGCTCTTCCGTACTTTGCAATTTACCTTTCTTCAGTCCTTCAGATAAGTTCTATTTGAGAAAGATATGTATACTCCATAAGGACACATATGGTGCGTAATGAAATAATTAGGATGTATTCTTCGAATTGAATGCTTACAATACTTTTAACTAGGTTTTTAACAGCCGAGAGCAACTGTTATTTTATTAGCAGAGTCATTATACCCAAACTTGAATGATATACCTGACTAAATCGCAGATAACGACTCTGAAATGTAAACTTTAACTACCGAACTAGCTGAGCAATTACTTAAATAAAAATAAACATTTTCACATCCGTCGCCTTGGTAAGGATTACGGCGTGGAATTCCAATTTCAAGACCTAATGATAATTGACAAAGTTAACGTTAACAACAATAGAGATGAAAATCGATTATCAATCCTCTAAGAACTAAAACGTGACGTATAAGAGAGCCCTACAGCAGCGAACCACCACCAAGAAACGGCTGCCAACGCATCTCTTTACTGCTCGGGTGATTCCTCGAATCCAACCCTTATTAAATTTGTATACCGAACCTGGGATTCGCGCATGAAATTAACATGAAACCCGACACCTCACTCACACGTGGAATTGTTCAGTCAGTAGGATTCCCGTTTCAGAGCTAAGTTAACAGTGCTCCTATGGGAAAGAAAGAGGTAGGATATAAATGGAATAAAGGAAATCTCGCCATTAGGAGAGATGGTGTTTGTTTTTCTCGCTTCGATGCTCGTGAACCCGACGCGATTTTCTCCCTCATCGAACTCCACAGTATTTACTCCATTACGCTACATCAAGAAAACCGTGTCTTCTCCACAAATATGCCTGTTTAATGTACAAGGTGTAATTTTATGCGCGATATGAATGCCTGGATCTCCAGCTTTACCTTAAATACACTTTTGGCTGTTTGCTTTCAAGGAACCATTGAAGAAGAAAAAAGGGATGTAATCAATGGGATGTCTATCTTGGTCTGTTTATCGTAGAATTATTTGTCAAGTACTAACTAAACATGAAAGAATCGACTGGAGGATTATAAAGTTCACGCTCATTCTGTTTCGGTGACGATATTCCTTTCGGATTACTGATATTGTTCACCATGTATTAGGATTTCCTTAAGAAATTCCCCTTTCATACCTTTTTTTAATTTCATGTTTAACACCTAATTTCCTTTCAATTTTATTTCTAGATCGACATTAATATTAACTTCGATTTTCTTAACATTTTTTGCTGATGGAAAGGCAAATTATTTAAATTTCGTTAAAGGGACACTTATTAGCTGATACCTCAGAAAGGGGTTGCTTGAGTGTCTAATCCCATAGACTTGGCTTAACCGGGTGAAGTGATGGCCCTACTAATATATAACAAATAAAAGGCAGTTTTGGCATAAAGTTTGCTAAACATTTTGAAAATATTAACTGACCCAAACGTAGTCTGTGGATGACTTTGTCGATGAAACAAAACATTTAATTAGGTTATATATCTAACTTATTAATTTTAAAATTTGGCTTGCTGTGATATTGTGGTGAATGATAAAATTTTAAAAACAAAGTTTATTTTACGTATACATAGTATGTCTTGAGTATACATAAAAAAATCGTTTTGTATTTCTATAATATAGTATTTTTTAAATGCTTTGACAACTGAGGTCATCATTTCCCAAGTAGGCCCCCACCGGTATCAGAACCGCTTTCACCGAAATTGAACATGTTGCTCACTTGGCTATTTGGGAATCCGAATATATCTAACGTATCGTATCCTTAGTAAATTGATGTAATTTGGCTCTAAAGCGTGGATTATATTCTACATATCATATGACAATGAATTTAAATTACACGAAATACAGTATGTTTACTTTTATAGCTGTCACTGTTATAGAATGGTCACATGCTTGAGTAGACCTTTGGACTTCTACAAACTTGTATATTATTATTATATGAAATTTTCACTTCTCAGTCATATAATTGGAAACCTTCACCAATCCTATATTAGGGTGTACTTTAGCTAATGGATTAGGCTCTAACTAACTAACTTTTGGTTAAGTTTAAGGTTGCATGTTACGATTATTTTAAGCTTAAGGCATACTAAAGAATTTCCTATGTTCCATGTATTTAACAAAATGAACTTCTTATATTCACCGTACTAAAAGATCATTCCACTGTTTCAAATTATAAATATACACCTTATGACGTACTTAAAAACTAAGGTTATGCTCTCAGCAACCAAATGCATACATAAGAACGCGGCTGAAATTTGCTGAGAATACCACTCAGAAAATAATCCTACAAACAATGTGCATACTCATTAAGTAATCCATATGTACATTGCATTGCATTTTAATGTCTGTTTTCGCAGAAACAATTATGAAAGCATCAACAAACACGAAAATACGAGGATGTTAGATGGTAAGAATTAAACAGGGCAGCAATTTTTTTTCTGACTACTAAAACAGAAAGGAAACGAATCTGTATCGTGGAGAAAGTCCCAGAGTAATAACGGAAGGAAAATTTCCCATCCTTCCAGTAGAGCACTTCTTCCCATTTCCTTACACTAGTTTTTCATTCTATCCAAGCATATGCAGATGCAGCGGGAGGAGAACAATACAAAGCAACGCAGCCCTTGCTGGAGCTAGATGAAAATGTTTCATCTTATCCTCTTTCCGAGTATGCTCCACCTGTTTATAGCTAGAATATTATACCGTGGAACGCGACGTCAGGAGAAAGAACGTTAGCAGTGCATTTGGTCAGCTCGAGAAGGCCTTTTCCGGGGCGCATATTTGAGAGGGGAGGCTCGGAGGACAATGGTAAACCTTGCAGTTCCGGAGGCTACATATAAGAGTAATGGAAATGAAAGGAGTGTATGAGAGGGCAACGGAGGACTTGAAGGACGAGGAGAGAGAGTGCACGGCCAACAACGGGAGATTCGAGGTCATGCTTTGTTGCATGGAGGGAAACAAAAGAATCTCAAAATAATGTTAGAAAAGGTACACGCCACTTCGGAACTGGGGCGACATTTTTCGGACTCCAAAGTCTGCGACGAATATGCCCATTTGGAAAGAAATATGCCAAGTAGACGTATCTTGAAAATGGGGTAAAAATGAGTCCTATTTGCTAAGTATGTTCTTCAATTTGGGCTCAAACCTTTTACTAATTCATCAACCTATTCTGGAAGTCATAGAAATGTACCTCGATAAATCTATTTTGGTATGCAAACACAACCTATTTTTGAATTAATAGAAATATACCTAGATGAATATAATAGAAATATATTTTGAATATATTTTGGTATGCCAATAGGTGCGTTGGTGTATATTTGCTGAATTAACAAATTTATCTTGACTTGAGGATGGGTGGGTGAGTGTTTAAATTGGCATAAAAGTCAAGAACTAAAGATCGTGCGGGTTTGAAAATTCACACAGCATTAGATATCGACACATTTTAGATAATATGTTACTTTTTACTATCCAAATAGTAATAAGATCGAAGCCAGGTTCATCTTATGAATCTTTCGAGAGGTGCTTTCAAAACCTGAAGTGGTTGCGTAGAAACTTAATCCGTTTTTATAACGAGAAATTTTATTTCAGCCTTTCTTCTCGAGCTATAAAAAATAAAGATAAATTTTATTAGGGATATACCTCATTATATATTCTTATTATATCATAAATTGATGTTTACGGACTGAGATCACGCAAAATTCGATGATATCTACGGAAAAGTCCCTCAAATTTTTCACTATCGAGCGCCGCCTCTTCACGATGAATACCGCCGTAGAAGGGAGTTGGTGTTTCTTTTATCGCCAATCTCATTAATTTAGAATGGAAACAGGCCAGTATGAATTTAATGGCATTAAATGCGTAACATTCTGCCATTGAATTTAGATTTCACTGTATCCCAAGGAAGAATGGACTTGAAAAAAGTCTGACTGGACCGGGAATCGAACCCGGGTCTCCCAATTCGGGTCGGGTGCTCTGTCCGTTGAGCTATCCCGGCAGAACACTTCTCCAGGCCATTCGGGATACTTTGTGGACAAGGACGATTCGATTCCCGGTCCCATCAGACTTTTTTCAAGTCCATTCTTCCTTGGGATTTTTCCTGAGTGCGCACCATCTTGCGCAAAGTCACCCTTACCCGTTTTCCTTTATTTCACTGTATTTTACGATTTTACTTAGCCTATTACAAAACAGATTTGGTTCCAAGAATACAACACAAGCTCTAATTTCACAAATCATGTAAAGGCGTTGGTTCTTTATGAAACACAGCAACACAGATTTATTGTCCAAAAATATTTAACTCTAGGAGTTTGTATCTTGACCAAAGAAAAGCTGTTATGATCTAATTGAATTTCAGATGTAGACAGCAAGGTTTCTGCAGGTGAATCAAAACTAATCTATAAATGTATATATAATTTATGACTAAGTCGAAGTCACGTGTTTATCACATACATTGGAATCTTACATTAATATTACATTACCAGTATATGGTAGGTACTATATTTAGGCGCTCACCCTGGGGGTGGCTGAAGCCCCCATAAATTACTACAAGTATTCTTTACCAAATTCTCAAGGGTCTTATAAATAAATATTTAACCGCTTAAATTATTACTTTATAGGCAATACATTATTAAGAAGAGAATCAATTAGTGTCAGTACAACATAAATGGGTGATTATTAGTCACAATACTTAAAATTCAACCCTCCCCAGACTAAAATTCTGGATGTGCCCCTAACTCAATTATGCGATGTACCAATATGTATATAATGTGATGCATTTATTTACTTAGTTCAAATTTAATTTAACTAAACAATAATTACTCTGAGTGTGTAGATGTATGTAAATGTTATTTACGTAACTGTGAGGCTGACAGATAATACTGCGTCCATCTGCGAAAGATTGGATGTGCTAAAGAATACTAATCGCTCAGGTAAAGGATTGAGGCAACTTTGCACTTGAAGGTGTGCCCATAAGAAAAATCCCAAGTAAAAGTGGACATAAGAAAATTCTGACAGAACAAGGGCTCGAACCTGTGAACTTACACTTGTAATCTTCTTGGAGAGTCGGACGATAAATACATCACCGTTACCTACGTAGTCTCCCAAAACGGCACGGGAGAATTATCTGGCTGAATAGCTTAATTAGACAAAGCATTTGCTTGGAAAGTGGAAGTTCTCACGCTCGAGTCCAGGTCCTGTCAGACTTCATGTCCGTTTTTCCTCGGGAATATTAACCATTTAAGCGCCTTTAGAGCACTTTATTATTGAAGATTTAATGGACTTGAAATAAGTCTGACGGGACCGGGACTTTGATTTTCCTGGGTCTTGCGCCATCTTGCGCAAAGTCACCCTTACCCGTTTCCCAGTATTAAAGATTTAATTATTTTCTCAAAAGTTTGATACGTCATTCAATTCGGACAAAACGGTCACTACTGCCTCAATGAAAATTAAAATGTACTTCCATTTGCAATTAGTACATTATCCAAGCCCTAAGCTTCTAAACTTGTAAAAGTGACGAAGACGAAGCTAACGCGTTCTTCTACATATTGTTTGTGAAAGCACATCGTTCTGAATTTATAACTCATCCACCATTGTTACTGAATTACTTCGTCAAACCGCAGTGGTGACTATTATGAATTTCACGTCGCGTCCGACACAATATTACGTAATTAGTCCCGCTGGGGATACCAGGCTCAAAGCCTTAATCTCTTTGAGACAATGGAAATGTGCTCTGGGACTTTCGTCTTTGTGGCACGGGTAAACAGAGCATCATTCACAGGTTCGCTTCTTCAATTTCACACGGTCACGCTGCAGTATTTGAAGTGGAATTTCATTTTCCCTCGCGCCACGGCTTTTATCGCGACTTTTTTTTCCCGGCGGCGAGATAAAGTTAACCGAGGTTGAAAAACCCTCGTTAAAAATTCAGCTCTTTGGATTCATAGCTCGGCTAAGTGGAGAAGGCGGAGTTCAGCCCCTTTCTTTGTGACAAGCATATGAGTTGCCGAAGTTATGAAAGCCCGATGTTTGAGATACGGAGCCTTTTAACCAATAAAAGGGGAGAATGTGTATAACTACCGACGGATATTAAATCCTTAAAATCCCTCTAACAGTGAAATGTCAACTTTCTCCTCCGTTCTGTTACGTAAAACGCTTCTCATGGCCGAGGGAAGGAAAGTTCGAGTTAATGCCAGCTTTTATATTTATTACATTCCAAACTAGTTTTCCTCTGTGGAGAATTGATGTGACTGAGGCTTAAGCTGTAATCCCATTAAGATAATCTCGTGGGCTGTAAATAAATAAGCGTCAAAAAACAATACATGCGGAAACTAAATTATTTACCATTAAAGTAATTACCTTGCAATAAATTCAACTGACTGACGTTTCACTTGGTGATCTTCCATGACGATATGATAAATAAAAGATCTGGAACACTTTTCTGAGGAAACTTGATGCTATTTAATAAAAAAGCACTACAGAATACCACTCACAAACCAAAACTAAAAAATCCGTACTAGTTTTACCTTTTCTGATTTTGGTTTGTGTGTGATATTTTGCAGTGTTTTTATATTAAATATGACCTACTTTTCAAGCAAAACTCTTTCCTGCTTTTGACTTTTCTGAATTACCTTTCATTAAAGGCATTAACCTCTCTATTTATATTAAAAGACTCGCCTTAAAAGAGCTCGTACGAGTTTCTGATCGTACTTTTAGTATATTTAATGGAAAAAGATTAAAATGCGCTCCTAATATACTAATGTTTCTACGGGAAACCTGTAAGGAATCTTCCCTGAAACAAAAATGAAAATTATGATGGTTGAATCACGAGGGATGTATGCGACCGTTTTCTGTTTAACCTCGAAGCAAAAGTTATATAAAACTTTAGTTTCAATGCTTCTGATAAAGTCAAATGAATGAGAAACTGGACAATTGCCACAAATCATGCATCATAACCTATCGTTAACAAGATTACTGAAAGATATCCAAGTCGACTGAAATTACTATTTAATACCCTATTTAACATTGGAATTTAAAGTAAATTAGTGAGTAAAATAAAAACTGGATTATAAGATATCTATAGTAGTAAAGAAAATCTAAAACTATAGAGTAGGAACGTAGTTTGAAGTTACAATTCGAAGTTTGTGGCCCGAAAAACGCATATGAATCCGTTTTCATGTAGTCAACTGGTGGAAAATTTAAAAAAAGGGACTTTAAATCGGAAAAAGAAGATGAATTTTACAGAAATACGATCCATAAAGATGACAACCTTTCAAGACAAAAAGAGCGCAATAAACATGCCGTGGAAGTACTTCCCACCAAGACATGGCACATGCGAATATCTTTGCGAACAATCTGCTTTTTTCATCATTCCGTTCCTTTCCCAGCCATCATTCGAAAGGAATTGCTTTGACCCCGCTTTTGCTTCGCAAAAAAAGTTAAATGCTTTAATCCCAGATACTGGATAAGAAAACATGCGCAGATATATCTCATAAGTACGGATATTAGAGAAAGCGGAATTCTCCCATTTTGCGGAGAAATTTCGTTTGCAAGTTTAAGGGCTGCTTCTGGATATTAATTTCACTAACTACATAAATTTCACCACGAGCTTTATTTTCTGTAATGTACCCTCATGATATCATCAATCATTATACATCAAAGCTCTCCATCTCTGCATATATTTTATACCAACGACTATATAACCACAATTATTCTACGATTATTATCATACGATGCAATCTCAATTAATGGACGTGCATCTAATTTGAAGCCTAACGCTCCCTAGTGCGTGGGTGTGAATGACACTGAGATCAGCGTGACTGGAATTATTTCCGAACTTGGAAATCCTTGAAAACCCGCTCTCTGTTCGCGAAGCAAAAAATTGTTTCTTTGTCAAAATATTTGCAAATATTGCGGTAAAGTGATTGTGTGGTAGTACCATATTCGGATAACAAAGCAAATACGATCCAGTGTTCCAAATTTCAATGGTATTGGTCTGGTATATAACGACATCCATAAAAGCAGGGACTGAATTATCGCATGAGGTGGCACTAATGGGATGTGACATGCGTCAGTGTTGTAAATGGCAGCCAGAAAATTGCCAATTCTCCAAACCCACTGTCCCTAACAAGAAAATTCTCATTCGGACAATGACAGAACGTTTAGACAAGCTCCATGCTCACAAAACAAGCTCTGATTTTGAATAATTACAGAAACAAAAATCAGAATTTTTCAAAAGTTCTGTTTCAAAAGGAAGTTTCTGCCATTTCCAGAATAGATACAATTTTTTTCTGAAAAAGGTTAGCTAAACTTTAATTTGAATCATTTAGCTGATATAGAATCCTGTTTGTTTAAACAGTGTCATTCTTGGTCTACGATAACTAAATTATTCGGGACGAAACTGTGAAAGATGTTTCCATTCAAATGCCTTGGATCCCAATATCTATTTCCAATAATCGGGAAAATTTTACAAGGCTATTACGTTTTCAGTTTCAACATACCCTATCAATTCTGTTCCTCACTCCTCACTTTGAAAATAATTCAGTTTTTTACCTTCCACCAATTACATTAATTTTGTACTCCAATGTAATCATTTATTAATTTGTATGTTTCTAATATGCAAAATTCTATTCAACTGTTAAGAATAAGAATGTATATATGTATTCCTTTTTTTCTTTCTTCCCAGTTTTTTATCTTCATTTTAATTAATACATCTGTAATGCTTAGCAATTGCATTGCCAGTCTTTGTATGTGATTATTAAATGTAATCTTAAATAGATAGCCGGACAAGGTTTTGTAATCTTTTGACTATCACAAGAATCCCCTATGTCTAAGATGTTTATTTTTTATAAATCTTTGTAAATTGTATTATTTATGTATCGGAAATAAATAAATACAAAATTATGAAGGCAACATTTTAAAAACTTTTGGATTAGATACATTCGTGACGCAGCTTGATACACCAAACACTAACACTGTCCGCATATAAGTACCCTGTTTATTATTTTATTGCTAAAGATTCCCAATTTTGGCATAGTGCATCTACAGAAATACCCTGCAAGCCTACTCTCAGCGTGTGGCAGGGAGGAATACTCAAAAATTAGTTCGTAGAAATAATTAAACTATCCATAAAGGTAGTATCTACCCATTATAAAAGAAAGAAGATTTCGTAGCTTCTACAGCAAGTTTTTATTGACTAAATTCGTCAAAGAATTGATATTTTCAGGTTGTTGACAGACCTGAATAACCAGAATAAAAATTTGCTGTGGAGGTTACGAACTGTTCTGTATTTTAAGATTTGTGTGAAATTCCAATAAGATACTCTTGATGATATTAATTTTACTGTAGTGTCTACCATAATGATTTAGTAACCATGCAAATCCAAGAGGGACTTTTGTTACAATTTCAGCAAATGCGTATTTTTATGACGCAAATTTCATTGAAAATATTAACACTAAGTATGGACACATACCATGTAGGGTATTATCCTAAGTGGATAGTAGTTATATATATATAAAGCAGATAAAACGTAGCCATATGAATATACGCCATACCTATTCTGTTCCCACGCCTTGGCACTGTGAATCCGAAAAGTATCACGTTCCCGGTTATCAACTGCATATACCGAAGCACTGCAGTTAAGACAAAACTTATCATACAGAAATTCGTTGTATATGAAAGGGCTAAATATGTTTATTTATATTCTGCCTTGCATTGGAGAGTTATTTCATATTTTAGATTTCACCCAGCAGAAATCTAATGCACACTGATATGCGAATACATCACCTTTTACGCCCAGGTGATTTGTTTCACGATTCGAGATTAGATCCAGTGAGAATTACGACCCTTCGATTGCAAAATTGGGTTGCTATTGAGATAAGTCCTGACTGATACCCGCAGACGTGGCGGTCGAAAATAAGTTGGAGAAAAATGATACGAATCTGTACGAATAAAAATCGACTCTTTCTATCAACGTCCGATTTAATTTTAGCCAAACATACTGACATAATCTCACGCCGTGGACTATCACGGATAAAATTGTAAAATCCCAGGGGATTTAAATGAAAATAGGGGACATGACTCGCCGATACATAGCAAACCGTTATATTATTTTAAGTAAATTTACTACATATTATGTAGTATTTATTTACATGTCATTGTATCCGTGCTCTGTAAAAGTGTTGCAATAATTCTAGAATTGTGTAATTATCGTTGAGGTAACTGTTGTAACTGTTGTTAAGATCTGTACTGTCTACAAGAGCATTTTGGAGGGGTTTCCTCCCGTCTTTGGGCGAATGCCGGATATATCTTATTATTTTTCTTATGTTCCCCTTGACCGTTTCCACCTGCTCCACCAAACAATTGTAACATCTTCTATTAAATAAATAAATAAATTCACTGGGAAACGGATAGGTTGGCAGACAAGGAAAAGAGAGTTCCACATGAACAGCATTACCAAGCACAGCTACGTGTTATTATAACATTTTTAACTGGTACTGAATTCGTCTAAAGCAAGAAAACGTAGCGGGCTCCAAACAAAATTAAAAATATAAATCTGCAAGATAAAATTCTGTCCGTGAGAACACTAAACATTTCGGTAAACAAAGGTAACAATAGTAGGTCGCACTCTGTGACAAAAAAATGAACATTTCTTTCGTTAAAAAAAACAACGAGGTTTCGAAAGGTGAAAATATAACAATGTTCACGCACAGGTTTCCATCAATATATTTTTAAAAGCGAACCTTTCGCTTTGGACACATAATAACTCAAATGCAACCAATAATGTTATTTTCCCTTAAAAACAAAGCAAACTGCAGGAAGAATTTTTGGGGCCTTTCTCTTCGAGCAGAAAATCACGCGCGCAAATTCAACAGCGCCATTCTTCGTTAATAATCGAAGCAAAAATTTTGCTCGGAGAAAAATTTTTTCGACAATTTTTCCATCGTGCGTCACTGATCCTCGGCGAAATAAAGGCTGCATTTTTTTCGTGAAATTATCCTTCGTTTTTCCCAGACACAGAAAGAGGAAAAGTATAATCCGTGACGACAATTACAACCGAATCACGGGTAACTACGCGTTGATCTTAAATATAAGCGGAGTCGTGTTCGTTTAATAGCTCCGAGTGTCACGTCAAAAAAAAATGAAAGGCGTGACCGCGAAGAGAAAACGTTCCGTCGCGACGCGCCCAAATGAATTCGCGAGAAGGGAACGGCGAGTGGTAACGGGAGAAGAGAAGATAATTAAAACGGAGTAATCCGATACTGCGATGGAGGAACAGCTTTTTTTCCCTTCGCGGCAGTCGCATTAATCAGCACGACGACCAATCATTCACCTCAATCCCATTATGCTATGGAGCATCGCGTCGTTCGAGAGGCACGTGCGGAGGTCACGTGGTGCGACATGAAGATGGAAGGTGATAGGGGAGAAAAATACGGCACGCTTATCATCTCACTGCCAAAACGTAATTTGTGCAGTAATAAAGGTAACATAGAGACTTGGGTCTCGAAAGAAATTTCTTGGGCATAAAAGCGATCAAACCTGTCATTATCGATAACATATAGTAGAATTTCGAGCAACGCCATGCAGAATTAAAGAAAAGGATTCGGTTTCAAGTTGAATAACATAAATTTTCCACGATATCCGGAAAAATTTCAACTCCAATACTATCAAATCAGTGTTTATAATGTCCTGTAAGGAGGTGAAGATCCAAGGAGATTAAGCATTTTCAGAAAAGGTATTCTTCCAGTTTTTACGTGAGAAAGACGTTTTATCGATTCTTTTTTCGTATCGATGCTTGGACGATGAGAAATCACGGAAAGGAGAAAAAACACAAAAATAAGTGATGTGAAAATATGCTCATTTTAAAGGAAATTAACAGCTATATCCTAATTTACAATAGACGTCCTACTTTGGATTTCATTATGTACACGATTTAAAAAAAAGTTGGAAGTTTATGCGGGTATAAAAAATTACGCGGCGACAACTTTTGACAATGACCACTTAGCTGATTTGAAACTCCTTCACTGATAGCATCAATTATTTTAAAATCTACGTATTTATCTACGAAGGGAGCACTGAAAAATCTAGGTCGCCATATTCGAGTTGCATGAAAGTTTCAGATTCGAGTCTTATATAAACTAAACTCTGATAATTTTACATTTCATGTCACAGTAAGATGCCACTCCCAAATTCGCGAAACATGAATCACTATTTTCCAGTGAAAGTGCATAATTTTGTACAAAAACAGACACAGTAGTATTCGACAAATTAATCTAATTCGTTACACTCCTGGCTGTTGAGACGACGGCGTAGAATACGTAGACACAAAAAAACACCACTCGAGAAACTTGCATAAAAACAAAGGAGCTACATAATACCCCGGCACCCGCCGACCAATCATCCCAACCGAGCTCACTACTCGAGAGTGTGGACACGATCTCCCGCGGAGCACGTCAAACTTCTCACTCTTGCACCGCCTGAGAATGGGGACACTCCCGTGGGCCAATCGCGACCGTCGGATCCGGAGACTGGATAAGACGAGGCTTTCGACGTCCGGAGTGCGCCGGAGAGAAAAAAATACCTCCGCGACACGAACCTCATCGACTTAATGAGCCACTCTCTAGGAGGAGCCTACGATGAAACTTGCACATGGACTAGTTGGTAAACAAACACGGGCACGTGATCTGCACTCACCCTCGTTCTCCCGAGCAGCAGGGCGTCCATCTCTCCTTCCGGCGTCGGGTTGACCCCCGGACCCGTGGGTGGTGGGAGAGTCCTTGCCGGAGATGACACGGACACGCTTCCTTCCTCCATGACTCCCTTCCCTCGCCCCTTCCCCTCGTAAACCCGCCCCCTCTGCCACAACCAAATCTACCCCTCTCTCTCCAACCCCCTCTCACACTTCGTCGTTTTTTTTACTGACGGTCTCCCCTCTCCCAAGGCACCCCTGCACCTTTCCCTACGGTCCTTACACTACCTTTCAAGCCCTCTTACGCCTCCTCCATCTCTCCCTCCCAGCCATCGTCGAATTTTCTTATCTCTCACGAAGATCCTCAGGTCTCCCCTGTCCCCAACCCGTCTCCTTTCCCCGGATAAAAATGCGACGAAAGTTCTCTCCGGAGAGAGTTCCAAACCGCGAGCGTGGCGAAACGTGAAAGGGGGGACGTTTCTTTTTTGTGTGTATTTATGAATTTTTCCTCCCTTAGCAAAATGGAGGGGCCCGAAGGTTCCTTTATGGAAGAGCAATTTGGGCTCTTCCTCTTGAAAGACTGGAGCGATCCGTGAAAAAAGGGTGGAACCTACTTTCCGGTTCCCTTCTTGTTCAACGTCCACGTATTCGGACGTGAAGATGGGCAAAAATAATTGGTCCTCCTCGTGAGTCTATTCTTTCGAAAAATGTCCACCTGTAAATTGTCTCTGAAAGTACGGAAAAAATCCTCGTTCACCGGCAGTTTTCCGCCTTAGTTTGGTCCCCAACTCCGTCAAAGTGGGCGGAAAAACGACGAAACGGTCGTGGACGAAGGAATTTGCGTATTGTGATTCATTAAAATCGAAATAAGAGAAGTTCTTCCCGGGGATGAGCGGCAGAGAAAACGTGGGGTATACCTTCGTTCTTCGCCATGCGATTGGCAGTTCCGATTTTCCCCTCTCGAGCACTCCTCCCTTTCCGGAAATCATGCGATTCACGATTATTTTCGTGAAAACCGTATTTCCCTTCGATTGAACCCGCGCTCGGGAAATACCGTGGAACGAATTTTTCACAATCGCCTCATTAGCGGGAAAGTCTTCGATCGGAATCCCGAACAAAAGAGCCACTTAATTAATAAGACTTGCGCTCCGAGAATACTTTTTCCCCTGACGTTTGAGGTCGGTCGAGCACGAAAATCTCCAATCAGTAGGATTTCTCGGACAATGGAGGGCTTTGGAAGCGGGAGGTGAAAGAAATCCGCCGTTCGCAGTCTATTTTCAAGTCAGTTCTCCCTGTGATTCGCTGAATCACTACACCGCCATCCACACACAGTGAAATTCCTTTCATACACATATGGACATACTCTCTTACGTGAAAATTCCACGAAAGAATAATTCGGTCCCGCGAATGACTTCCATTCCGAAATATTCTTTCAGGCACTTCTCTCGTATTGCACACCGCAGCCCTTGAACTTGGCGGGCCCGGAACCCCGTCGGCGAATCCCGAAGCACTCCGCTTTCACTTGTTTTTCTTTTTTCTGCCACTGCGAGCGCCAGAAATGTATCACATTCGAGTATGTATCCGACGGCCACGTTCCACTTCAATTCAAAAAAAGCGTTCCACCGTTTTCTTTTCGAAAAATCACACCTTGTCAAGCCGTCGCGCTCGCGGAGGAAAATCCCCACGAAAATTAACAACAAAACGACTCGGGAGGCAAACTCAATTAGCGAAAAAGTAAAACACCAACTATTTCACGCCTTCTTTTTTTTCGCTCCGTAGTTACAGGTGTCGTCCGCGCGGAGCGCTGCCGTCGACGTCAACGTCGTCTCCCGACATTATTTCCTCTCCACTCTCCATTTGTGGGCGAGTTTTCGAACGGACAGCGAGGGTACGGGGAAGGAGAGAGACATGGAAGTTCGCAAGAGGATGGGAATGGAAGGGGGAGGGCAAAAGGGAGGGTATTTTTGATGCGCGCGCACCGTTTTGGCCTCGCGGTAAGAGAAGGAACGGCGTGATCCACAGGATACGAAAGGAATAGATCGAAGAACGGTGGAGTGTAACCCGCGACCAGTGTCTCTGTCTATGTCTCACTTATATATCTCACTATCTTCCTCGTCGAGATCTGAGGGTTAAGGTGTAAGCCCGCACCGTGAAACTCCGGCCTGTTGAGACGCCGCGGCCGTCTTCGCTACTGTTGCTGCTGAAACTGGAAACAAAGCACCTCCTCTTACAGATCCACCCACTTCTCTTTCCCCCGTCTGTTTTCTTCCCCCTTGCTTTCTGTTAGTGACTATTTTTGAGAAGGTTGCCTAATTAATCTCAAAGCCTCTTTTGCTTGCCTTCCGGTGGAAGACGAAAGGGACCCACATTTTTCAGCAGTCCAAATTTACCCTTGTCTCCGGGGAGCGCTTTGCTGATTTTTCGTGACGGACTCGGAGAATTATCCAGGGGAGTTGAGGGACGTCGACCATTACTCTATTTCATCCGGAGTAATTGCGCCTTCTCCGCTTCTTTTGTCCCGAAATATCTTTGACGTGTTACATGAATACGTAATTTTCGGACTAATCGCCGGAAATGTTACGGTTCTCGCAAGAGTTCCGCAAGGAGAGTCGAGACGGGTATATTATGTATTGCTTCACACAAACAAAAGGTTTGTTGTATTCCACGTAAATCAACGATGAGGTCTATCTGAGCTACGACCTTCAACACTCATGGATAAAGAGAACCAACGTCGACGTTCTTTCAGGGGAACCGTAGGCGTTTGTTACGGGAACACAACACAGGTTCTGCGGATATTTGCAAGGAGTAAACATTCGTCAAACGTTGAGTAAGACTCCCAACCGCGTAGCAATTAATCGAGAGACGATAAACAGATTTGGAGAGAGATTTGAACTGTTTCCGGTCTTTCCTTCTCCAATAAGCAGGGTTCGGAAAGAAATTCACTTCCCGCCGTTAAACGGTCCATTAATCGACCATCTGGCAAAGAATCCTGCGGCGGAGTACATCGAATGGAGATGGGGATATTATCCGCTATTTCTTTCCAGAAAACACGGAACGCGCGGAGATTTCGACCAGCACTTTTAGGGAGAGAATCTACCCCCAGTGCGGATATATTCTGCCACTAGATAAGCGATCTAGTAAGCGGAAGTGTGTTCCTCATCAGATGCTTCGTTTCTAACGAGAGGATCACCACTATTCGGTTCTACGAATTTCCCCTTCTGTGCTACCCCTTCCCTTCCTCGTCTCCCTCCCTTTCTCACTCCCCCACTCTCCGTTCAATCTTCCCCCCACGTTCAACCTCTCTTTGCCCTTAGCCGAGTTTCCCCCTTTCTCAGTCGAGTGCCGGTTGCCTCAGGAGGAGAATGGAGGAGAGCAGACGTCGATCCAAAAAAGGGAAGAGAAGGTTGTAATCGGGCGAGAAAGGATATATCCCTGAGCGATCTTAATTAATAGGATAGCCGCACATTGGAGGTATTTATTGACGTTTTCCGAAGGTCATATAGCATTTCTGGATGGTAGATTTAAAGCACTCAAAACGTGGCTTTAGGTCGAAGAACTTCACAGAGACATTGAATGTTACGTTCGTGGTCACAAGTCTTTCAGTATATCCTTGAGACGAGGGAACGCTGTAATCTAACCAGTAATCTCCCCCACAAATATCTTAAACTAGTCCACAACTAACACAGAATTGATCAGTAGTTTATCTAAAGCCTAAAATATCCATAATGTAATCCACGGCTCTTGATTACATCGGAAAGATACGTGAAATTTACATTTTCACGATAACCTTAGCCACAGAAAAACATTCTCTAACTCTAACAATATCACTTTTCAAGAATCTACCTCTCCTTTTATCGTAGATTCTCGTCACAACATAACCCCAAGAGTAACCTTGAGTTGGCTTCGCACTTTCGAGGGCACCAGTAACAGCAACAGTTGGATAGAAGAACTTTCGTTTCGGGTATAGCAGTGAAAGTTTCGCTTCCAACCCGACACACAAAGTGCCACTCTCTAAAATCGCACTTCAAAGCACGGCGGCTCCAGAGACACGTGCGGTTCTCAAGTTTGTGCTCCGCGTTTTATTTCCCCTTGCAGATCGCCACTTTGATAGCGGTCTTTTCGCGGCGCTTGGAGGAGTGCCAACTCTCCACGCTTCCGATTCACTTCCATTCGTTTCGACTCCCCTTTATGTTCCAGACGCCCGCAACAGTTGCCGAATCGTTCGTTCCTCCATTCATGCAATACATCAACCACAGTTCCATATGCGCGTTTCGAAACGAGTCGATTTTTAGTCCGAAACGATTCGCTGTGGATGTAAAGTAAACGCAGTTTACCAGAGTTGCTATCGAGGGACGATACTGTAAATAACTCGAGATTAAAACAAAAACAAAGAAACTTCGACACGCAGTTCACCAAAAGTTCGATATGAGATGGTGGATATGCCGAGGATTTGTCCCTCCCGGGTGACAACTTGAACCGAGGAGGAAAAACAACAAACAGCTGACGATCGGCGAGCGAAGACTACGACGATGACGGGTCGGATTGCAGAAGAAGAGTGAACAGTGTCGTGCGGCAGCTCCTGGGGATCGCACCGCTTCCCCTACCGGCGTGCTCCGTAAAAATGTACTCCCCGACGAAACGGAGTAAACGTTCGGAATGGAGACACCGGTTACGAGAATCGGTTCTCTCTGAGGTGCGACCCATTCACCGAGCTTCAGATCGACGCTTTGCTTGCCTTCGCGATACCTTGGGAACTCTCGCAGCGATCGGAAACGCCCGCCATCTGGGAAACGTAGATGGCTAGGACACACACATGAGGTCTGGATTTTGGGCGTTGCCTCACATGCCGGAGTGAGCGGCTGAGAGAGCGACCGACCGAGGCGAGGCCTCACGGCACACTTGTTGAATACTTCCCTCTCTCTCGGTCGCTTGGAAAAAGGGAAGTGGAGGTGGAAAGGGGAGGGAGGAAGGGGGGAAGCAAAAGGCGGAGGAGGGCCTTAGTGCTGTGGGCGGTTGGGAGATGCGAGGGTGACGAAAAGGAACGGCGGCGAAGGAGGGTTATGTGTGAGAGGTATTAAGAGAGGGAGGTGGATTTCGGTAGGGCGGGGATTCGGAGGGAGGACGCTTGCGAAAGATGGAGGTTATGAAGAACTGGATGGATATATTGGGAGAGAATAAAAGAGGGAAACGGGAATTTGGATGAATAAATAAGTTAGGGGACGAGAGTTGGATGGGTTGGGGAGTTAACTAAGAGATATAAGCACGTTTATAAATGTTGTTAGGCATTCGAAGGGAATGAGGTTAAATGTAACAAAAAATATACTAAATTCTAGAAGAAAGGAGAAGTTTTGAGGAAAACTATGGAATTCACTAAATTAACTGATAGATATCGTACTTCTTTCGGTTTATTCGGAGATCGACTGGTTCCTGCGAATTTTGCCACCGTGAGGCGAAACAAAAATACCACAAGTATATTTATCTCTGTAATGGAAAAGAAATATCTTGTAAAATTCCACAAAATCTATGGAAGTGTACGAGATTCTTTTCCTTTATAATGGTCTTCTACGAAGTAACGACTTCGCATATTAAGTTTATCATATTCATCTCCTTTGAAGCTCGTATAAATATACGAGTATGGTATTACGAGTATATGGTATTTTTTCTTTATCGTCAAAAGTGGTTAATCCCTTATTAAACAGTGGGAAAAGTCCATTTTCAATTAATTTCTTGGATAACCTAAATTTTCCAGGATAAATACACATTGTAAATTGATGTGCAACGAAGGATGGAACTCTAACGGAAGAAGAAAAAAATGTGGAATTCCCTAGGAAGAGGATATGTGAGACGGAAAGTCTACAGATCATGACACGAAACTGTTTTATGATTGGCATTAAATATAGAAAAGAAATAAAAGCGTGTTATAATGATAAAATAACTAAAAAATTAAGTATTTTTATATTTGAATGTCTTTCTACTGCACACATACGTCATTTTAAAGGAAGGTTAAGAACGGATGCTCTCGCTTAACTGACAGTAAGAGAGATAATTGATAATTTGATCATTTAGACTTGATAATTTTACCAGGTTCTGAAATTATTTGACAGATATCTTAAGGCAACCTTCCCAGAATGATTAGGATGACAAATTTTAGTTCAGATAATTTTTTAATACATGCTTAGATTGTCCATAATCAGAATTGGACATGCCTCTTATTGATTTCTTCAGAAATATTTTTATTGGATAATTTGATAAAGTGAAGTAATAATCCTGCCTTCATCGGGATTATTAAACAGGAAAAACTCATGCAATCATTTTTCAGGTCGCGATTCCCAACCTTCGAATTTTTTTTTTACGACCGCGGAGTACCATACTTTATGACTCGCGTTGCATAAATCTAGCCCATAAAGCAAATCAAGCCACGGCGTTTCAGAGTTTTCAGTACGGACTCGAAGCGCATAAATACCAATCAGAGAAAATATCACGACCGAAGCTAAATTTGGCCGCCTCGTATCTTTTTCATATCGATCATTCAGACCCTCAGATTGGGAATCCGGGTCGATATATACATATATATTGCGTGAGCTGTATTTAATGCTCACTTTAATATCTTAAGACTGCTTTAAACGTTTCCTTCTGTTAGGTTGAGGTTAGTAAAATGTATGTGACACAGTGTACATCGAAAATATCTTCCTTGGTCTTTGCGTTCGCGGATCTTTGCTAATATCATTCATGGAGATATTGATATTTTCTAACTATATTGCTTTTATTAGCTATCTTCAAGCTTGAGTTCCTTCTGATAAAAGGTTTATGCTTCTCATATACATACAGGTACTTGAAATACTATGAATTCGTTTCAATTCATTTCAATGTAATAAATGAGAATAGGCGTCGTTGGGTGGAAGTGCATCACGAATGGAAGATAAAAACATTAAACATTTCTACCGTTTTACTTAACTATTTTCTCTACTTAGGTATAATCTTCACCTCAAGATTAACTGCTCTCTTAGGAAAATAATGAATCCTTCTTGATCATTAACTTCCATTGATACTAGTAAAATCTCAAGCAAAACACTCTTACGTCTACAAATAAAACGATTAAAAAATGATAACGTCTATAAAATTCTGAAACCTGAACACTTTTAATACCTCATCCTTCCCTAGAATAATAACCTATCTTTTAGGCATCTTTAGTTGGGATTTATCCAATTAATTTCCTTCTCCGTATCGTTCCGATCATTTTATCGTCTCTCCAATCCATCGCACCCCTACTTCATATCTAATCTTATCTCCAACTTAACAGCATGGCAACATATAATAAAGTTACACATTAACTGACAAAAGAGACGGTAAAAGATGAGGCAATAACAATGTTAAACAGTATCTCCAGAAACAGAATATTGAGCTCATAAATGATAAGAAAGAGTAAATCTTCAACAAGGGATAAAGAAATTACATCCCTACGGGAACTGATGAACAAATTGGGAGCGG
Organism: Ladona fulva; assembly: GCA_000376725.2. Lineage (NCBI taxonomy): Eukaryota > Metazoa > Arthropoda > Insecta > Odonata > Libellulidae > Ladona > Ladona fulva. Next base: position 895,995 of record KZ308200.1, on the reverse strand, counting down.
TAATACAAATCAGTGAGGGGTTGGGGATGAAAATTATGGACTTGAGAAAAAAGGATCGGCTGGAAAAATGTGGGAATTAATTCAGGCCACGTTTAAGTCTATAATTTTCATCCCCACAGCAAATTGATGTTCCGGGTTAACAATATATAACGGGAAAGGAACGAAATTTGATGAATGAAGGTAAGCAAGGAATATCAAATAAATAAACTACCCAAAAGAAACATGAGTAACCACTGTTTGGAGAGAAATTTGAACATGGATATTAATTAATTAGAGGTTTAAAATTCCTCTAAAGCCATTTTGCCGGTAAATCGTGCCTACCCACTGAGATCAAGCCTGGAAACTAAGAATACTGAATCCTCCTCTAACCTCCTTTTACCTTCTAAGATAACAGCATGGTTTTTAAATGCGCTTTAGGTAATTGTTCAGAAGGCCGATTAATTCGTTTCCTTTCCCTTGTTTCCAGACTTGGCAGACGGGTAGGCACGAACCATCGACGAAACGGCTTTTCTTAAACCTCTTATGATTGGCCACCCAAATTTTAATTGTTTTGTTTCCTGTCCTCAATTTTTGTATCACCTATTTGAAGAAAAAGGTTAAGAGTATTTCAGCTTTCCAAAGTTATTTCTCTATAGATTAAAAAACCTCTTCGAAATATTCCTTAAGGGAAAGCATCTTCAGGGAACAAAGGCGAGAACTGACGTTACAGATGCCACTGAATATCAAGATGTTGAGCAAAAGAGAATGACATGAATGGAGCGCAGACGGAAAAGGAGAAAATTAAAATTCTGTTGCGTTAATGGGGAATGAAAGGTGGAAATGAGAAATGTGTTGCATAAGCACCTCCGCTGTCCTGCGCCGCGACAACGGAGATTATCTGGAGAAGCGGGTGCGGCTGATAAGTAACGGAAAATTAGGTCACCGTTGGTTAATTAACATTGTCTCAGAAAAGAAAGAGATGCTGAATCAGCGGGATAATTTTCCATCGCCCTCGGTGGACATATGAAAAACACCCATACATAAAACACACATTGTAGTCTACAGTTCATTTCACTATAGTTGAGAGTAAGCACCCATACAGATATTTTTGCTCTCTCTTCAGACATGTATTTTTAAATGTTCCTCTTTCCTACGATTTCGACTTGGACACATTTTGGTGGCCAGTGCTGGCGAACTAGGGTGTAAAAATATATCTAAAAGCGGGGCTAACTCTTGTCATCTGATTGTGGAATAATCTATATACCTATACAACCTGACCTCAAATTTTGCGAACCGTAACACAACTCAAAAATTATAACGGTTCTGCGTTACGAAGATGTAACTAGATTTATCGAAAATTTTTAATTATTACTCATGGCCTTAAATTTTAATCGACCGGGGGTTCCTCTTTTCATTTCGGCTTAATTTTACAGCTCTCTCAAAAGCTGGCACTTAAAAGCCTCCTTATCTAACCTGAATTTTAAAAAACCCACTTCATACCGTCGGCGTTTTGTTTGATACTATCCACAATAGGATGTCCTCTCCTCAGATCTTTGCTTAAAATTCGCTTTTATCAAATACGTCATAAAAATTTGCCTTTGTAAGCTCAATGATAGCCTAGAGAGGTTAAAGGTCACTGTAAAAACTGAAGATTCATCTTTCGAGGCCTGTGCGCTAAGCGAAATAAAAACTCTACTACATGCTAATCAAGATTCATTGCCTGCAAAGATCCCTGATACTAAAAATCAATATTTCTAGGTACGACAAAATGTGTTAAAACTTTGCTTCCTTCGGTAATTTATCTTCCCATAAATTTACGAAATTATGCACTATTTAACTATACACCTTCGACGTAACAAGCGCTGTTGCGGGATGTTTTTGTTCAAATATAACTCTGCCTGAAATGTTCAAAGGCATCGTCAATGGGCTCTGTACTACAGTATAATTCGTTTCCCTTGTCCTGAAAGATATAAAAATAGAAACTCTATAGAGTGAGATATAAAAATAAAAACTCCGTGCAGTGATGTTTAAAGAACAGTTCTATATCAGACGAGCAATGTTGAAAGCATTATTTTTGAGCAACAAACTCACGTACCGAAAACGAACGTCTCACGGGAAACACAATAAGGGTCCCGGGGTGCTTTCAAAAGGGTAAATGGTAAAAAGGACAAAAAAACACCTTCTATTAAAAATATTTTGACGAAGAGGGGATGTCAGGACAACCCAGAACAGGACCGCAAACAAGTTGAGGTAAATTGACTGGGGGATCCCTATGACCGCAATATAATTACAAAAAATACTGAAGAGGGAAAACAAATTACATCGAACATTGTGGCACGCAAAGAAATATATTTGATGGGCACCAAAAATACTTAATTCTGCACGAGAGGTTTCGCAACATAGTAACATCATCACGTACCATCAGGTACCATTATCGATCAAAGTAAATTAAAAATGAAAATGTTAAGTAGATGGAACGATTCGGGAAAATTGAAATTGAACGATTCGTGAACGAGTAGTGGAATCTTCGAGCAAATTAATTTCGTTAACCATTGACTCACTTAATTACGCAAAAATAAGGAATTAAGCTATGAACTCAACTATTATAAATTGGCTACGTTAGACTGTACACAGTTACAGTCACCGTAGATTTAGAAATCTTTCTTAATTAATGAGCTAAGATCTATTTATATCCGTCTTTCTACGCGAAGAAGATAATATTTTGACAAATATGTATCAAATCTTAAAAAATAAATCTCAGCTTCCAAAATTTAATCATCCCATTCTTCTTGGGACAAAATGAAATCTTGTTAGTCTAATGAGCTATATCTACGCGTAAAGCTAGAACGAATCATTATATATGATGATAAATAGTCAGCTATTTATAGAGCCCCAAACAAACTTCATTTTTAAAGCGGAAGGCGAATTCAGTCAGGTCTAATTATGTACCGCTGACATATCGTAATAAAAAAAGAACTTCTCCGCTGAATATTGATAAAACAATGAAAAGGGACGCATTTAATTATAAAAATTATCCACATTTCGATCATCTAAGCTTGCTACGCTCTTGTATATAGCAAAGAAAATTTCCAAAGCAAATGAGGCTTATCGTTCCATGTACCACGACCCTAAAATATCCGCCTCCAGTGCTTCCGACGCGAAAAAAAAAAATAGAGGTAAGTGAAAAAGGAAAAGCATGGAGTAGGATGGAAATTGATTGAGCTCTCTTTTCCGAAACGGAAACTTGGGCGTAGCGTTGAGTTCATTTTGAAGCCAAATGTCGCGCACTCCATTCCATTCATCAAAGGAACCGCCTTCTTTTGACCCCTTCGTCTTCGCCACGATTTTGGACGGCAGCCACGCCAAGTTTCCCTTCTTTTCTTCGCACGTTTCTTCCGTCCCTTGCCTTCCAAACACCCTTTTTCCTATCTACCGTTCACGCCTATGAAACCTTATATAGCTGGCGGAAGAGATTTTTCTTCGGCTTTTGCCTTACATAACTAGCAGCCGCCTATTGTTCGTAACTCGATCTTTTCTAAAGCATAAATAGCAGTTCTCTGAACAACATGTGTTCCTGCGTAAATCAGGAAAATAAAGATGTAGAAAACACGGGAAATAACCTATTTATATGTACTTTTCCGTATTAAACCACAAAACTCTTGGCCTGACTAATGCTTCAGTCAATCTTTCCTTTCATTAATCTACTCTTATACTAATACTGCTTCGATTCACATACCTCCTACATCTATTCCTACCGATTAATGCCAGCCTCGGTGGTGGATTAGATACTGCGCTTTATAACACTGAAGTCCCAAGTTCGAGTCTCGGTGTCTGAGCCTTTGAAGGCCTCAGCACGGATATTTCTACATCTACATATTAACCATGCAAACCGTGTGGTGGGAGGTGTTCTTTCAGTCGTTTGTGTTTGATATTCGGAATTATGAAAACAGAAATACCTGGAGGTCCCTGTTACCGTTATAGGAGAAATAATAATACCCAGAAATCCGCCTTTCGGTGAGTGTTTCAATTCAATTAATGCTTTCGACGGACGATACAATCCTTAGCAGCGCGCTTTTCCGCACATAAAATCTCGCACGAAGTAGAATTTTTCATCAACCATTCCAAAGGCTCATTTCCTCTATTCTTCAGTTCAAATGAAAAGCCAAGAAATGAAAAAAAAATGTGTAGAAAAAAATGCGAGCATAACATCTGAAGCTGGCTGCTTTAAACCACCAAATTGAATTCTTTCTAGATGAGATATCTCCCGTATTCGTAATTAAAATCGTCTTCGTGTCTTACTTCGTCTAAGAAAGTAATCTTACATTTTAATTTCACCCCTCTTTTCTTCTTTTATATTCAAACAACGTGTTTGCTACACAGCTATAAAAAGGTTTTTCAATGTTTCTTTCTCAATTGGTGCAAGGTAGGCTGTAAGAATTCACGATTTAACCAGTAGTAATTCGACCCCGGGAGATAACAGTCTTCCACGGGAAGATGATAATAAATACTTAAACAGCAAGTCATAATGAAGTGTCTTAATTTTCTCTTGGGCCTTGATTGAACCAGGAAAGTTTTCTAACTAAAGGTATCCCAAAAAATGGTTGGGTTTAGTTTAAAACTCGCATAATCTATATCCTATAGTAATCACTGATAGTTAAAGTAAGTTTGGCGCTAGGTAAGCTAGCAAAAATCATGAGCATTCGCTCTTTTGAAAATTTCTTAGGAAATCACTCCATCCTGTATAGCCCGGAAGACACCCTGATAGTAGTAAAATATATACATCGGATGGCATATTTTATTTTCAGGCGCTCTCTAATGAAACGAAGGGCAAGAGCTAATAAGAAGTGCAATAAAAATAGTATGTTCTGTAATTACTTATTTACTAATTTAAATGCTAAGCGTTCTCCACGTTAATATTCCGCAAGGGAAAACCTGGGAAAATAATAAGCTTAATAAGAAGTGAAATGAAACTAACACTATTATCGCTAGGTATTTGTTTAGTAAATTCTATGCAGCAATTCCAAAGGATGAGGGATGTGCATATCAGTAGTCTATAAGAGCTGTTATTGATTTATACCTATGATAAAAACGACAGGACCTAAGTTGCGGTATTACGTAAATCATGACTAAATCTTATGCATCTTTATCTTTTTCCATTACCAATTCTAATATTTTTAAACTCCGTAAAATAGAACGATACCTGTTCGGGAAGAATACAAATACATCATATGTATAAGAATAAAAATTTCTTGTATAACATCTGGCAACGGAAGTTTGAATCTATCAATAACAATAATAGCATAGCACAACTGATGTTATACATTAAACATTTAGTAAATTTTCTATTTATACAAGGGTAGTGGTTTTTTGTTTCTATAAAGGTAGTTATGAAACAATACGGTGTCTCGTATAGTTTTGTTAACACCACACCAACGCAAATGCGCTACTGTAAATTGATTAACAAAAATAATGAGAAAAAGACTTTACTCAATCTCAAGTTCTACTTTATTTCCGGTCGAGATTGAGACTAGTTAGTCTTTTAATATCTAACCCTTTAAAATTAGCTTATGCTATAGAAATAATAATGATGCATCACAATTTAAACTGTTATATTTTTAAATTTACGATGTTGTTATGAATAGAGCATGGATAAAATGACAAAATGTATTCATGTTTCTGGAATTTAAAATCAAAAACCTTCAAATTCAGACACATTATTTCATTGTATAAAATGGCAAATGCCGTGGAAATATTCACATATTATTGAATATTGACAAGATGAAAGAATAATATTTATTATTTGCATTAAATGTGAATATTCGATTCCGCGAATAAACACTGAATTATGAGTTTTCGGAAGTGACTACCGTGACAATTTTTCTCTTCGCATAATAAATAAAGTAGAACTTGAGATTTAACGCATTAGTAAACGAATAAATAACTGAATGTCACTATAATCGTAGGAGAGTACTACATCAGTCAACCTGATTACTTTCCTTGGAAAAGAAAAAACTAATTATCGCCTGGCCTGATGGTGTGATCTGACGGTGTATTACGGATACAATGACATTAAAATTTTACCTTTTAGTTATCTGATCAGTTCACAGAATTTTATTTTTACAAATATATTAAAATTATTACATTATACAGTACAGAAGGTTAATAACGGTAATCTGTTTCAAGATTGTCGTCATTAATTAAAACCGTCATTATGCAAAGCGCAATTTTTCCGGGACCATGCTGCTTGTCAAATATGCAGTTAAACTCATTCAAATGTGGTACCTAAAGTTTATTCTATTATATTCACAACAAAAAATAGCATTGATAAAACAAATAGTCATAATAGAAGATTTTATTTGTCATTCCGGAAATCGTCGTAATTAAAAGTCTGCGTCGTTAGCCGAGACAATTTTTTTATCACAACCATATGTCGTTAACCAAGTACGTCGTTAACCAAGGTACCACTGTATTAAGTATTTAAATATATCATTATTTATATAATTTAATGTTGCATAAAACCTCCAATAAGAGGATAGCCAACTGCTGCACCCATTGCTAAACCTTTCATGAAATTTATTTTTACTGTACTTTTCAGAAGCAAAACAAATGCAGCGATAGTGGGCTAACTTCAGGGCCACTTATTTACAACTTCATGGTTTCGATCTTCCCGGAAGAATAGCAGAAACTTGTTCTTCCATAAACAAGCTCGTTTCCCATAGTCCGCCTATTGCCATCACGTCTCCGGACCCCTCATCCGCAGAAATTCCCCAAACGCTAATTTGCTAGCCGCTTTGCGTCATTTACGCCTCTCTACACACGTGCGTCACGCCAATTGACGCACCTCTCACTCCCAGATACAACGTCGTAATAAAGAACTGGTCGCTTGCGGGTTTACCGCTGTCCGTTCCTCCCCACACCTTCAACACCCATCACCCACTCCCTTCCTCTCACATTGAATTTTTTCCAAAAACACCTCGCATCCTATCGCCCATGCCATGCACGCATTCATTCCTCTCCTCTCGCTTCATTCTTCTCTCACGCTCGCCATATTTTCCCGTCCACCCAAGTTCACCCATTCACCTCATCCATTGTGGCTCTAATTTAATTCACGCGCTTTGTTTGATTTGGTTAGTGCGTACCGCGTTTGATGGATATGATTCTTCCGACGCTTTTGCCTGGGGGAAATTACCAAAGCCTAGGAAGTTTCATAAGCTGGGGGCTATTTATTGCTTCGCCGTATTCTTTAAACGAAGCTTGGTCTCATAGTCACCGGAAAATGTAATTATTCTACGTGAATCGTTTCATATGCTCTGCATTGATTGATACGCCGAAGAGTAATTCTGGTAATATCCGAATTGAGTCATTTTGAGCTCAATTCGAGCTTCAAGCGATAAAATTAAGCTTCGTCGATGTATTGTAATTCAATTTTTTATTCATTCATACTTTTAGAATTTTTTTCCAGTTGATCGATGTCCATTAATAACCGAATTGAAACAGCTATAAAATGGCCGAAATGGGATATTTTAAAACACGATTCACATGAGTCATACACAGAAATGGGCGCTTGCGACTCAAATTTATTTTTCCAAGCCGCTTAATCTATTCTCAAATATCTCGTAAAAATGATAAGCTTGGCTTATCACGGAGATTAATCTAAAGCACTAAAGCACTTCGAAAATCATTTAAATAAATTCAAGGACGAATTAGATGAGTCTTATGCTTGAAATTTTAAATTAAAATGTCACGAAAACTTAGTGATATTTATTTCTAAACATGCTACGAAGATAATGATTTCAAGCAGTAACAATTTGGAGGAAATCAATTACGAAAACTGATTGTAAGTCGTATCATGTATGAATTAGTAATACACTGTGATAGAACGTATGGAAACGAGGTCATGTTATTATTCCCAACGTGATTAATGGGATAGCGACCAATGAGTTATTTAAAACAAAATTATCCTTTAAAAAAATGCTGAAAGAACTACTCTTAGTGATTCACTTATATAAAAAGAAACTAGAGTAGATTGATATCTTTGCATTCGAAGTTAAATTAGTTTATAGAATAATAAATAACTATGGAAGATAATATTGTACAAATCTTATTTGTACTGTCAAATTTCTCTGACAAATAACTTGATATGCGCACTTTTTTATATTAAAGGTATCAATCGAAAAGGGAAAGAAAATTATAAGCTCTGTCAAATTTTTTTCATAAATTAATGAGAATATATGTTCAAACTATCTTTAACTTAAATTACTGATAACGTTTGTATGACTTATTGAAAAATAATGGCTTTAATAAAGTGTAGTGAGATCTTGCAATTCGTATCATTACCATCATCACGGGTTTCGCATGCTTAACCTCTTCACCCAAGAGAGAAATTAAATTTCTTAATATTTTCACATCCTGACCTTCAACCTCATGGATTTGAAGGGGTAGAGATTAAAGGAGGGAATGTGTATTGAGTCTGGGATACAGCACGGAAGAACAATGTTATAATACATGCACGTATCTACAGATCTGAAATTTTAACGTTTCACATCTTTCCTTAAATTAACATCTCAACAAAACCAGGAGATAGGTTTATATGGTAGTTTATTCATGCGCTTTTCGGTCCATTAACTCTCCTATATTCCCTCTCTCCCTTAACTCCATTCCATCCAATACCATCTGCCGACTATCACCTCTAAACGAGGGAAAGTAAGGCTCTTTGGCACGCTGCCAAACGGGCACCCATTCTATCGCTCTCAACACAAATCCGACTGAGATTGGTTTCCATACACTTGTTGAAACTATTCCGTTCCCTTGCGATTCACGTACGAGGAGAGAAGATAGCAATACAGGTTTGGAGATATGAAAGTATAGCTGGATCGATTGCATTCTTCTAAGGATATAATTCTGTCTGTTTAGAAATCTCGACAGTAATAAATACAACATTTATTACAGCCTTTCTGTTAGATATGGGAAAAAAGTTATGGGGCATTATTATGCACGAAAAGTAAAAGCCATAATTCCTTAAAGAACATTCTAGAGAACATGAGTTGCTTACCTTCAGCGTATATCCACAACGATAAAGCCAGTGAAATGTTTTTGCAAGATTTTCATCAGCTAATGTTTTCTGTTTTAAACCACCATTAGGTTTAAGTTGTTCTCATATGCAAGAGGTATAGTCAAACTAGGAGATTGCTTAAATTAAATTCAGTGAAAGATTCCATAGCCCTCAAGGAAAAGGGTTTTAGATACTTGGCACGATAAGGCGTGCACTTAGGAAAATACCCGATGAAAAACGTTCATGAACAACAGGTTCTGGTGGGAGAGCTCAATGGATAGAGCAACCAACCGGCGATTCGGAGACCCGGGTTCGAGTCCCGGTTCCGTCAAACTTTTTTCATGTCCGTTTCTCCTTGGGAATTCCCATTGCCCTTTCCACTACTAAATTAGGCATAATCGGCATACAGTCCTTTCAACTTTAATTTGGATAGCAAATTAAAATGTGGCCAGTATAACTCATTACCTTCTAATAAATTTCACGGAAGGAGACGTAGTTTGTGTGGAACTCCATCAGAGTAAAATAAAAGGAAGACAGGATTGTACTTTTTCCACAAGTTTCCAGCCGAGGATGGCGATTATTGATTGAAACCGGTCGTGTGAAAATAAATTTGTGGAAAAAGTACAATCCTGCCTTGATTTTATTTTACTCATTCACATCTACTTGATCATAGGCTTGAGTTCTAAAACAAAAACCTACACTTTTCCATTACTTCTTTTGTGTATTTTCATAATTCTTCCATACAACCGCCTAACTTCTATCACATTAAAATGCCTACATTCATAAATAACTCAAAGGCTTCCTCAGTTATAATTTATTCAATAAGATACACTCCAAAAAATAGTCGGGGAGAGCGCGAAGTTGTCTTTCAGAGTGACAGAAATGCGAGTAGCTAGGGATTTACGGATACCCATTAGTATTATTATTATTTTTATTTAATCGTTTGGCGAGGTTAGGCCAAAGTGGCCTCTCTCCCACCTAACCTATGGCGATATTACATTGTTTTGCTACTAATATTACATTAATAACCAAAATAATTTACTAAAATTAACTTCTAATCTATCTAAGAAATCTCAACAATACTGCAAACATGAGTAGTACTTCAAAATAGTGTAGTGTAGTGTAGCGTTCTTGAAAGCTGTCCCGGGATCGATTCCCGGTGGGAGTCTCTATGTTCAAAATGACATCTTCTGTTGAAGAAATTTTAACAATACTACCACACAAGAAGTAAGTAGCTCTGAAATGTCTTCACAGAAACCCGTATGAATGAGTCGGATAAAGTATTGTTTATCCTAAATCTTATGCAGCTCTAAATACACAACATGCAAAGGCGTTGCATATGTTTAAGGGGCAACGAACCGTACTCTCTCTTTGACCTTTAGAATCATGGCTAGAAAGTCCCATAATCCAAAGGTTATTGTCGTTATAAGGGCACATTTATGAATAACTCATGTTCTCTCAGTCTCGATCGTATCGCGAGTGGAATTCTTGAAAGTAATTCCGTCGGGAGGTTGACATGAAAGGAAAGAGCGAAAGGCGTAAAAACGACTCCAAACATGTCGTAAAGCAGCCGCGTTAAAATATTGGAGATTTTACGTTTTACTTTCAACCCTCACCATTTTACGACAAACATCCTTCTCTCTCCTTACTCATTCTCAATACACGCATCAATCTGCAAAATTTCCTTGGATGAATCTCCGGAGCATTCAACAATTTTGCGCGTGAGTTTGGGGTCTCGAGGTCTTCAGAGAAATAACTGCATTATTTCCCAGTACGAAAACAATTTTTCAGAAGCGGTTCGTGCTACACCTGTAGATTACGACGGCGTAATCTGTCAACCATGTTTCGGGGCCAATAATCATCAACAGGCATTGGTCACTCTCACGCCAGGGGTAATTTTCTTGAACATAAATCATTATGAATTTGTCTTTTCCAGGAAATTACCTGACACGAAAGAAAACCAAAAGACTTTCTCTTTTCAGGAATAATAATCAAGTAAAAATGTGACTTTATCTGTTTACCTTTAAACAAAATTTTTGAGAATATAACCATGCCAAAGACTGTAAGGAAAATAAACGACAAGAATAACCCCTAGATTTATTGAGCGTGAGTTGACTCACAACTGCATATTTGAACGTGGTTCTTTAGTAAATCAAACTGTAAATTAAGCGCTTTATTCAAATTACAGCGTAGCTCATGAGGTTTCAGGACTTTGCGAAATAATTTAATTAAGTAGAATTTCTGCAAATATTTGAGGTATACATCCATAATTATACTTTCCGGGCCCTTTTACACGCCGGGCCCCCGATGATAACTTCAACGGCTTTGACTATATATGATACTAGATATCTATTTTGCAATAGATTTTTAATGAAAATAGATTCGCAATTTGGCTTAAAATTAATAAATATATAAAAATTTTTTTATTCAACTGTTACAGTTGAATCAGGAATAAAAAAACACGTAAAACGTGTAAAAATTGCACAATATTTTTCCTCAACATGACGGGTTTCAACTTATACTGAGTCATCATCAGGTGGTATGTATTAGTTGGAACCGGTCGTGTTGATGATATATGGTATTATGGAATCACAGTGTTTTTTGTTTCTACCTCATGGAATTCCTCATAGGATTCTACAATTGACCACAGTTGAAGTAATCAAATCCTGTACTCTACTATGTGATATGCAGCATTTTATACTCTTAATCAATTCAACATCAATAATTCAACGATTCTAAAATTCACTCCAATCCCTGTTGCGTACATACTAGTAAAAATGTTGTCTTTCTTAAGTCATGAATTAATCCGACACCTCGTAAAATTCATGGCGTATAAAAATTTAACGCTACTGCCATTCAGATGTAATGCGTTTCGGTTAAAGGATGTGAATAAATTATGAATTCGTTACAACGCGGAGTGCTGACCTCTTTCTGGATTAGATTCGTCACGGAGAATCGCCAACCAAAGTTTACACGGAAGCAGGTTAATTAACAGTAATGGATGAAAAAAGGTTTTTTTAATAAACTGCTGAGGAAGCTTTCAAAAAAGCTTTTTGGAAACATGAAATTCTTCCTGTATGACGTCATAATAAAATAACCTGCTTCTGGCGCACGGACGGGCTATTACCAAGAGCAATCAGGAACTAAGAAATCATATTTTAAGTATGATGAACTTTAAAGTAATTCAGTAATATAGTGTTGGTGGACAGAACACAAATCGGTCTATAGCAGTGTAATGAAGTAAGAAATTGGCGAAAGTTAAGCTTGCAACTTTCAATATGATAACGGTGAGAATGTGTAGAGAATGAACAAAATGACGGATAAAAGAAAAGCTCAAGTAGATGTCTCTTAGTCCTTTACCAATCAATTCTATTTCGGGAACGCAATATCTGAGATGAATATAGCTCTTTCTTGATAATGTCGTTTCAGAGGAAGTGCTCAGCTGAAGCGATGAATAACCCCAAGGAAAGGATACAACCCGCCTCGAGGGCATCTCTTCAATGAATTACACGAGTGAATGACAAGTCGATGAATATAAATCCGGTAAAATGCGGAGCAGCCGTGAGATATCCGGGCGAGAACTCTTTCCTTTTTGGGAATTTCATGTTACACGCCTATAAAATTCATCCATTAATACCTAATGATTTCTTCTCAGGTTTTCCTAAAGAAAGGGTTTGCATATTCCTAATGTAAGAATAAACAGCTTACAGAAGCTTTATATTGATCTAGAAATCTTTATATTTACTTAAATCAATAAAATAGCTCTTATTATCGGAAATGAATCGATATAAATATTTATAAATTTAAAATTCAGAAAACTTCTCCCGAAAGAACACCTATGATAAATTTCTGTTACACAAAGAAAGAAATCCACTACTTATTTACTTGTTTTTCTAATTCACGTTCAGATATCAATTTGTCTGCAGCTTCAAATTCGAGCTGAACAATCACCTTTGCAGGACTAATTTAATAAAATATTTTTGGGAAGATAAGAAACCACAGTCATTCCTTCATTCCACGACCTATCTCGATAAGGTAAGTATGTACCAGAAAGCAAATATAAAAAGTAAAACTATGACATGGGCATTAAAAATTAAGTGAACTATGTTTTCATAAAATTTTAATATTTTTGAATAAACAATTCGTTACAAATTTTACAGAACAACTCAGAATACAAAATAAAACCATGAAGAATTGAAACGAAATAACAACTCTCGTCTATGTCGCCATCATTGTAAATAAGAGACATAAATAAAAAGGATCGCGAATAAAAGCCTACGAAAGAAATGGAAGGCCAGGGTGGAGCTTATTGATTTGAGGGGCATATAGCTAAAGGATGGGAAGAAATGGAACGATAGCACCTGAAGGGAAACTGCGCTACACTACAGAGTTGAAGAAGAAAGTGAAGCTAAAACGAATGGATGGGGATTATAGATAGAGTGGAAAAGAAATTACAAGTCTACGCGCTTTTCCTGATTAGATATCCATATCATCACGACGAATTTTCGTAGAGCAAGAGCTGATCGTGTTGATGTAAGTTGCATCCTTTCACTGAACCGATACTTACCAATGTGTTATCCGAAATTAAGAAATCTGTGCATTTGAAAGTAACGCGACTCCGAATGGAACAATTTTATCGTTTTTCAAAGTAATGTTTGTAAACGTTTTATTGCAAATCCCAAATCTCATACGCCACTATTAGGTTATATCTGTTCAACTTATTGATTTCCATACCTCCATATTGCCCCCCAGAGAAATATTCCGGAACTGTTTTTCTTGTCTCACCCCTCCATGTAGCCATATTCCATCTCTTTAACGCTTCGAAGATACTGAAAGGGTCAAAATTTCCTCCGTAGCAACCTCACCGTTGGTGCCTAGCGCAGAAAAAACTTAGGGTTAGCTTCCTCTCTCAAAGCAAACATCTTTATATTTACCTTAGGCAGCTATGACCGCTCCTCTTCCCATTCTTATTTTACATCGCATTGCTTTTTATTCTCTCTACGCTCTTTCATCTTCCTCAAACGTCCTCTCCTCAAAGATGATCGGCAACCTTCCCGTCCACGAAAACACTTACTACCATATCGCCTTTCAACCTTCTAGCTTCGCCAACACCAATATGGTCCCTTCCATTTTCTAACGCTTACACGCTATTTTGTTTCCGAACAGCACGAAATGCATGGATCGAGCGGTGAAAGGAAAATGGACCGAAGCGTGTTTCAGGATTATCAAATTTGAGTTCCCATTAACCGCAAACTTTGTGTGGAGAAATCCATCAGAAGACAACCGATGAGGTAAAAAAGGATCGTATAAGGTATTTAAATTTATAGAAGCAAATTGGTTTCATAAAATAAGCTCCCAATATGAAAACCTAACCAAGGGCGAATTTGCATTCTCAGAGGTTCAACGTGCTGAGATCAGATCTAAGCCCCCCATTTTAAACTACCGTAAGTATCGAAAAATACCCGTTGGCTTAGTATAAATGCATTCTACGAAAAATTTAATTGCTACTTTACGTTGAGAAAAAATATAATCCATTCAAATAGATCGATTAAAACGTCCTGAATATAAATGTTATGTCTATGTCTATGTTTGTACCCTGCAAGCCGCCTTTCGGCGTGTGGCAGGGGGCGCATGCACCATGACTCTATTTCCCTAATCGATTGTTTTCGCGTTTCGTTCGCGGAAAGAATGAGTTCTTGAATCTATTCGTTCTGGCATCTATTTCTCTGATCTTTCTCGCATTATTGGAACGGCCTATGTAGCATGGTGAACGCATTATATCCACTACATCATCTCTAAACGTGCTTTCTCTGAATTTATCCAGTAAATTGATCCTTTGTTGGACTCTTCTAACTTCCAATGACTCCCGTTTTGCGTCCTGTAGCATCTGAGTGACGCTCACTGATTTATCGTAGCAATTCTTTACAAAACGTATCGCCTTTCGCTGCACCTTTTCTAATTCTTTAATACAACACCTTATCCTTTAGGATTGTAATAAATGAATGGAATAGAAAGAAAGGTTCTTGTTTGTGATATGCATTTAATCAAGGGTATCAAATCACGACACGGAGCAACGCAGCTGGATAATTTTACGTTATAATACACCCCAAAAACTATCCACCAAAGTTTTCCTTAAACGGTTACATGTTAAGTTACATTTTATTTTATTGGCAGAATCTAAAAGAATAGGATTAGATTTTATTGAGAATATGCAGAATAAGAATGAAATAAGAGATTGTGTTTTGTATTTAGAAAACATCGATCAAATTATTTTTATACCGGCTATTGTTCTGGCCATCTACATACTATTAAAGAAAAATTATACTGAAAATACATCAATAGCGTCTCCATCGAGGCCCCTTATAGGATTGGGTACTCGGCTGTCGCTTAAATGCGTCTTCTCGCAATTCTTCAGCGATGAGACAAGTGTAAACGTGGGTCGCAGATATAATTAGTTGAATTTAAAGGAAATGTTAGTGAATCTCGCCAACGTGAAATATTAACCTTTAAGAGAAAAGTTGTTCTCACACATAATTCCAATTGACAGGTGCTCATTATCAGTTTCTTTGTAAACATCCCAGTTTTACATCCATACATTTTTAATAAGGATATGCACAATGCAGGCTAAGGATAATAAAGAAATGTAACTTCTTCTTAAACAAAACTTCTTAAAGAAAAATTATATGTTACGTAGTAGCCCCAATTAATAATAATAAGGATGATAATAATTCCGATAATATTAGGCAAATGTGGTCTTCAGATAGCCCTATAAAAAGTAACCTTTCTCAAGTCACAAACACAAAAGTTTATTGTTGTAACGATTCAATCATTCATCCAAGATTTAATGCTATCTACTGAAGAAATGCTAGGTTTTAAGGGAATTTAAAGATAGATAGACGATAACTAATATCCTGATAGACGATATTACGTACTTGCCAGAATACTGCCCACTAAAACTGTATCAGTGTTCAGGGTTGATACTGATGGGTAACCAATATAGTTAGGAGATCCATTACAGTTGAGAGAGAACTAAGAATATGAATATACTTGAGAAAGTGCAGAAGTAGTCAGGGAGAATGTATATACTATCGGGCAACCTGAATCATGCTCTTTAATCTACCACAAGCATAAATTGAAACACATGATGCTATCCTCAAATTCTCTTTCTTCGAAAGTGACTTTATTTAGCTCATACCGATAGCGCAATGGTGACAATATCGTTCGAACTTAATGCCTGCAAATATGATTCGCAAAAATGGGACGCCAAAATTTAATCGGTGTCGCTTATCCTAATAATACCACTGATTTAATTTTCTTACAGATGAGCACCGTGATTAATTCAGCCCGAACGTTGTTAATCACGTAAAGGGAGGAGCGGCTCAAGCTTCTAAAGCCACAGTTCGGATTAACCTAGTCTATTTCATGCTGTCGTTAGTGCAATGCATTACTTAGCTGATAACCTTCTACACACTCAAGATGCTTAATAGACCAGAGCTCCCCAAGGCATAACCTGATGACCTCGCTACGAGATTGTAAGTCTTAATCCAATACGGCCATAAACGTAACAAAGCTGCCTTGAGGCGGCGTCGGCCTCAGAAGCAAAGCACGTACTAAAGTTCTTGAGTACCTTCTCTCGAAACAAACAATTTGAGCAGTCATAGATTTCATTCATTACGTAATATGGCCCAAACAACTAGCAACCAGAGCTTTCCTCCAACATGTTGAGTTACGTTTAATTTGATTGGCATAATCTAAAAGAATAGGACTGGATTTTATTGAGAAAATGTAGACAAAAATTAAATAAAAGATCGTGTTTTATATGTAGAATACATCGATCAAATTACCTTTGCTTGAGGGAGAATTGTACGTTAATTTACCGCATCCCTTATTAATTGCAAACTTAGTACTAGAGGCAATGAAACACGATGACGAACAACAGACTAACAAATGTATACACAACAATTACGCAGTTCTCTTGAGGTATGCACCCAATTATCCTCGTTCACTAAAAAGATTCATCAACACTTTAGTATCGTATAAATATATATTTCGCTTTTTCCCCAGACTTATCTCCACATCGTTCTCATAGTTTTTCTTCCTTCAAACTCCGTACGGATCTATGGTTAATTAATTATCTCATTCACACCATCCAACCATTTTTCTGAGTCTTTCTGTTCTTTTACCACTCAATTATGTAAGAGGAAAAACTCGTATCATATTTTCCTTTAGAATGAAATGTAATTTCCACCATATCCAGGCCACCTACGTGGACTTCATTAATGAAAGAAGCGGTTACGCCGATACTCGATTTCTCAAAAATAAAAACTTTTCAAATAATGTTTGCGAAGTTCCCTAAATCGTCGAAATAATGTTATTATTTCGCAACAAATAATCACAACTCACAAAAATGAATCATAAAATTCAAAGTAGTATGAAAAGAGGCGTAAAGGTAAAACGATCCTTATACAACTATATAAGCATCATCTTTTTCTTCATATATTTCACATGAATGCTCCTCTTAGAACACATTCAGATTGTATATATATTCGTCTACTTCTACTGGCACAACCTATCTTCTCAACCATACAGCAAAGTGGGCGAGGGCATTCTTCCGTATGCCACTTTTCAAAGTAGGGTTAATGATAACTGATTAATCATGAAAGTATTAGAAGATGTTAGAAAGAAAAGTAAAAAGTAGTATCATGAAAGTCTTAAATAGCACCGCTTTGGTCTATAAAATGACACTAATGATAGAAAAATTACTGAACATGAAATATTTGCCTAAACTATGTCATTTGGTCTTATGTATATTTAAATTCATTTCCAAATCTATCATGTTACGTCAAAACTTAAGTTAGGAGATATGGATATAGCAGGTTAATAGCTCGCTATAGCAACCAAAATACTTAGCGAAAACTAAAAATTGATTAAACTTATCAGTTTGTTCTAAATATTAATTCCAGAGGTTGTTTAACTACCATAATTGAGCTCACTATATATAACTCTAGCGTTATGTCGGTTTCGTCGGTATTTACTTTATTTATTTAGTCTGTATTTAATAACATATTTAATTTTCATTACCCACATATTTCCATTCGTAAATGACTCCCAAGCAAGCTTTCATTTCGATAAATCGTGTTTCTCTGCGCACCCCATTTCATCGATAGCTTATCACGTGATGAGTACCAAAATGATTTCTTCGTCCAAAAATCCATAGATATATTTTCATTCTAGAAATGTATCATCAAGTTAAATTTTATCAATATGCAGCAGATTGGGTGGGAAATAAGTACTCCCCTGTTCCTTTTTCGTGACACTGCCATCTCTTGTATATTCTAATCCCTCGAATCTCTTTACCACACTATGGAAGATCCATCCTTCCTTTCGCTACTTATCCATTCGGTTCTCTCCCTCCGTCATCTCTTCAAGACGTCAAAGTAATTGCCTCAACGCTAAGCCACTTTCCTTCCCTTTCTTCCGCTCTCCAACCTTTCACTTACTCTATTCGGCACACCGCGAGGTCTTGCCTCTCACCTCCGAGGCATGAAGAAGATGAATGTCGAAACCTCTCCGTCTTGCGTCTCAGTGCCTCTAAAAGCCTGCAACCGATGCAGTTTTTTTCGGTGAGGGAAGCTATACTTGGGAATATTCTCTCTCACGAGACTTCCCCAGACTTTTTTGTCCTTTCCTTTACCTAGGCGATACTTTCCGCCCTTTCTCTTGTCTTCGTCGGCTTTACCCGATCCTCTTGTCGAATTTTGTTTGAAAAATGATGACGTGATACTATGACGTTGGTTTTTGCTTCGCATCAACCAAAATACCGCTTTCTTCATCCACACATGGGTTAAAGATGCATGCCTTAGGATAAAACTCAGGCAGCTCTTCATATATCGGCTAATAGATCATCAGCATTTTAACTATGGGGGTAAAATGACAATTTTAAATCTTTCAAATTTTAAAACTTTATGCCAGCATGAAACTGATCTTGATGCCGGTCCTTAAAACTGATCACCGTGAGTTTTGCCTCTGGATAGCGATTAAGACTTTTTATTGAACAGTAAAAGCTTCCCAGCTAAATTGAGTGGAACTTTCAAAATTAAATTTGTAATTAATCAGCTTCTTAAACTTCAGTATGAGTAATTAACATATAATTTTTGTAATTTTCGTCCTAATTTTATCAGAAAGTTGATCAAGAAACACAATCTATTTCTATTGTCTTCAATAGAGCAAGTATCAGTTCCATTTCACATTGAAATTAAAAAGCATAATACCTCAATGGTGTTACTTAATGGTGTTACTTAATGGTGTTACTTAATGGTGCTACTTAAAGTAATCAATAATGTACGATCGAAAAGCGAGATTGATCTAACAGTTTTTATCAGCAATCTTGAAAATAGAGCATGAATAAAATATTGCAATGAGGAAATAATTTATTGCAGGACTGGATTGATATTTCATTTCCCATCATGTTCTAAAACAATAATTACCAATGAGATACCAGTCTTTAATGATAACACGTAAACAACGTTAACATCGGATGGTAATATTCTTATCGTACCGATTGTGATGCAATCTTTTGGAGTCTTGCAAGGAAAATGGTATGAAAATATCTACCAGAGTAAAACGCCATGAAGATTAGGAAGAATCTAGAGAAGATGAAAACGCTCACAAGAGATGATTTCCAAGATTTGTATAAATAACTGATCGGCCCACGATCTTCTTTATAAAAAGGAAGGAACTTTCACTCTTCTACACAAGCTAAGGGCCATTTATCCCTCATTGAAAAGAATAAAAGAAAGGAAAGAGGCTCATTACCTCAAATGGGTTCAAATTTTCCAGAACTCCTCTATTTCCGCGAATCAGTCAACGTAAAATCGTCGTAGCCATTCTTTGCTAGTAATCGAATAATCTAAGCACCATGTTAATTTCATGTAATCTTCATGCTGTATTTTTTTTTACTTTTCTGCTGCGTTATTTTAAGAAGATTCCTTTTCTCACGACACCTTACTTTGCATCAATCTAGTGAATTTGTGAGTGTAAACATTTTAAAAACAAGAAAAAGCATTCACATATCCATGAAGTTATTTTTACATCTAGATAAGATAATGTGTCTGGTTTCTTTATTAGGCCTATTTCTTGAAGAGAAAATTCTATCATTTTTTTAAAGAACCCGCTGCTGAAATTTATACGACGAGTATTTTCCATGAGCTAAAATTTAATATTATATCAAGTTAGTAACCTTTATTATCATGATCCAAAGTAAATCGATGAAGGTTAGGCAAATTAGAAAATTTCAACAGCAAACATTCCATGAGGTTCAACATTTACAATTACTACTGAGTTAGTTAACCAGATGTGTTGGTAAGGTGCACTCTATAAGGTGCTCTTTTGGTACCTTAATAATACAAAAGACGTTTAATAAAAGACGGATAAACTTAGATAGTCCATAATAATTGCACATGTGTAATAAATTACGCGAAAAATATGGCGTTAATATTATTTTGCTTGGGAAATTTTTTCGAAAAATTATTGATTTTTAACCAAAGAGGAAGCTAGCGGTGGTTGTCTATCCCTAGATGGCTGAATGAAAGCGTGCGACAGTGTCGAACAAAATACACAAGAAAGAAGGGTATGGGATTGTGTGATTATCGATGCACCATAACATGAAAAAGAAACTATCGCACGGACTGAAACCCAGAGATCAAGAACTACATTTTCTGAATCCATAGAATTGTATTCAAGGAGGGAGAGAGCACAGAAACCTAAACCTACAATGATTTCTCATAACCCACGCCAGCATTCGCATCTCCCATTTTATCTTTGCGAAGAATGAATGACTTCCACAGTTCTCGTACTTAACCAGAACTCGGCAAAAACCGACTGCTACATTTCCAAATACAGGTTGTAAGTTCTCAAAACGCTGAAATCGAGTAAACAAGAATGAATTTGGAATTGAACTGCCGCCAGCTAAAGCATACTCTCTCTGATCAACAAACAGAAGATGCTAAAGTGTTCTTCCAAACGCCCCACCCTCCATCTTATTTCTCAGTCCTCCCATTGTCTCTTTTAGCCTCTCTACGTCCGTCATTCATTTTTCATCATCTTTGCTCAGCTTACTTACTCTTCCCAGCAATCTTTTCTCCCTCGCTCTCCGCGAGAAAGCCAGCATCTGCAACGCTTTTTAAAGAAAACAGACATCTTTCCGGGGTGTCCGCATTAGCATCTTTCTAAGTCAGGATGTATCGCTCCTTAGGGAACGCTCCCCGATTTTTCCGCCATTTTGGACAACAATGGAACGCCTTTGTTTATTTCCGTTGTCATCGGCTGATGAAAGAATGCCGCGCTTAGAAATTAAGGCGGAAGATTGAGAAGGGCTCTCAGTTTTCCACGAAAATCTTTCGGATGATACGCTTTTATTCCATTTGCACTCCGAGGTTATTTTTACGAAAGGCTCTCCCCCTCATTTTCATCCCGAAGGAGAATCAACGCCCCAAGGGCTCCGTTCCGTTGAGATTATACGGTAATAGAATGAACGCGATGGCAGGATCCCATTTCAAATTCCACGTCCCTCCACTCCTCATCAGTGATAAATGTAGAAAGTTATGGAGCGGACGTTACGCAAAAAGGAGCCACGTTCATGCTACAAGTGTATCATATTTTTCACAGACGGAAATGAAATATTACAGAAATTACTCGAGTGTGTTATTACCTCTTTACAGTGCGCGACGTTGAATCCAGAGGTCTTGCGCATCCCGTTTACCGCTAATTGGGCATAATTAGGAGTTCTTGCAAATGGCTCGCGATCAAAGGTGTACGAGTACTCACATTCAAGGATGAATAAAATGAACTCTTTTCATTAATAAGTCCGAGGGTGCATCAAGCTGGCGATTATAAGTGATTAATTTCAACACGGAAGTTAGAAAAATGTAATGTGCATAATTTAAAAAAAGGAAACACATTACGCTTTTTCAAATATCATCCACCTAACTATTTAAGCAAATTTAATTTTTCATTTACGTATGAATTCCTCCATTTTATTCAATTTTAAACAATAAGAATTAATTAGTGATTAGGTAACCTTGCATTATAACACTATCATATATTGCAATATAACATTTATATATAAAATCAGTAACAACTGAAATGCGAAGATTTATAAAACTATTCTGTTTTAAAATATTGTAGGCAAATATTAGAGTGAATTGGTTCTTAGTCCACACACTGAAGTTCTAAATTTCTGCTGATTGAAAACGGTGAAACTTTTTTGTTAAAATCCTTTCAGCAGTATCCTATGGTTACTACTCTTAACAATTTCTAAACTTATTAATACGCAGCAATGCGTCTTTGATACATTGGTCCATAATGGTAGGAAAAAAGGCGAAACCTACAGCGTAGTATTGAAGATCTTTCATATACACTTTTGTTTGGCACATGGCTGTGATAATATAAAATAATTATTCTACCAATAGCATTCTGGCTCAGTAAGGAACAACCATATTCCCTATCTTCTCTAGTGCATTCCATTTTCTCTCCAAAGAATAGTTATGGTGAAGTTGATGAGATTCAGATCAAGCTCAGCACTTTACAAACAGACCAGATACTGCACTTCATAAAATCATAGCAGAATCGCAAATGTGATAAAGAAATATTAGTAAAGTAAGCAGCAGCAGGAAGACGGGGGAGCGTTTCTTTACAGACCCTACTCGTATTTTCCGTAACCAAACAAAAGTTTCTTTCCTCCAGCAGCAAAATTGAACCATCTTTCTCAGAATCCAGTTCCGTCATTAAAAAATATTTCGTACCATTAAACCGTTTTCCTCCTCTTTCCCTTTGATTTGCCTTCGGGCGTCACTCTCCCCTTTCAATGTCTTTCGCTCACCTCCAATCCGCCTTCTTGCCTTCTCTCACTGCGCCTGGCGAACACTCACTTTCCAAAAAACTACCTCGCCTACCTTTTCTTCCTCTCTCTCGTCACTCCCCCACACTCCTCCTCTTGACCTCTGCGAGGTCCCGACCTTCTCTCATTTGCCCCAGTCTCTCCCTCCAGCAATTCCTCAGATACTTGTCCTTCCCTCTTTCTCCATCTCGTCCTTATCTTCTTCATCTCCTCCTCCTCTGGTCCATTTTTCTTCTTCTTTTCCTGCCAGCTTCGCATTTTCTGACTTCCTACGCCGTATTTTTCCCGACCAATTTCCATTCCATCTCTCAGTTTCCCTCGCTCTGTTTGAGATCATCTCCACCCGCAATAACCTCTTTTATTCACATCCGTCCAAATTATTTGCGTCTTCGCATTTCCTCCGAGATATTTTCTCTATCGTCAACGCCGTATCCTTCAAGTCCTTTAATATTTCCTCCTTTTTCTCAGTTGGCCTCAAGACGTGGTCAGCGCTCAAAGTTCGGGTTAAAAATATCTCAAAATTTTGAACCGAATGAAGAATCGAGATGACATTTCCCCGTCGAAATTCTCACTTAACGCAATGTTAACCTTTGTTTGTTACTATTTATTATCATATTTACTATTATTTATTTTACTATTTATAATTATATTTACAAT
>KZ308200.1:844995-866080 GCA_000376725.2 Ladona fulva | reverse complement strand
ACAATATACCATGATTTTTAGATTTGTTTTGTTTACCTCATCACCAAAAGCTTCCACGAAGAGACCGTTTAAGTAGCTAAGTAAAATATGTCTGTAAATTCTTAACAATTTATAAATCATTTTAACTATTTAATAGAATTCTCTAATTCCGATCCTCGATACGCAATCAACATGGAGTTCGGTTATTCATTCAATTATAAAAATGGGCTTTTAAAAACTTTTATAATTACATCGCAACTACGAATACACTCAGAGAATGTCTGCTCAAAATAAAAATTGCGAAATACAGAATTCCAGCTTCGGTAAACTTGAATTTTGGCTAAGTGAATTTGAAGCCGACGAAAAGTCAGAGTGGGTTGAAGAAGGTATCGATTGAGAACTCTCGAAGCGAGAAAATCTTCTCTATCTCCAGAAAAAAAAAGTTGGTTTAATGCACTTTTGTTATCCCGCTGTGGGCTGTATTTTTCGATTTCCGCAAAATATTTCGTCACAGTTTCAACTGCCCAAATGAATTCTCTTCTAGTCATACTTAAGTCAGAAAATTTGCGATGCAACCAAACATCTATGTTCATAAGCAACAAATAGAACTTATACCATGATGCATATATCAGGATATCTGAAATTTGATTTAAACCAGTTTCCATAACATATAAGAAATATAAGCAGAGATATCCGAACAACATTGGCACACTATATGATACATATATACCCCGCTGCTTTAGCATAAAAATTCGTAAAATACTGGTACCGCAAGAAACAATTACCCGGCCGGACCGGCAAGCAGAACTTAGATGCGCTCAATACACAATTTTTTGCAAATTCGCATCTATAGTTAGCAGTAGATTGGAATGACATTTGCGATAAAGGACCCAAAGATCTGTTTTAAGAGTTTCTAATAGCCATACTTTTCATACGGAAACTTTACTCATTAAGAAGCAGAACAAATATACATTTCTTAAAAGGTTATTCTAACTATGGACGTAGATAGCTCGACACCTAAACTACCGAAAACCTCCGAACTGAAATATCTGCAACGCATACAGTCCGCGTGGAACATCATCCCCTCTACCATTAGCAAGGGAGAGCTAGGAGAGGTTGAATGAGGCTCACTAGGAAAACTGAGGAGTGAGTTAGTTTGTCCTTTCTTTCCTCGTTCAACCAAAACGCTAAGCGGAAAAAATTCATGTAAGTGAAGCAAAATTACTCTACGAGTAAAACTATTTGTAGCATTTCATGAAGGGAGATGTTATTTAATCCCAATATTCCGTATCACTCATAACTCAGACACTTTCATAACATAACAGACCTGAACAAGACTGAGACAAAAGTGAAAAATGATTCATATCATGTTATACCGTAACCAAAACAGTAAAACGAGGTTTTTTGGCCTCTCGTATAGCTAAGTGGGCAACGCCTTCGATTTCGGTGAAAGTGGTCCCGGGTTCGAATCTCGGTGGGGACCTACGTGCGCAATGACCTTAGCTGTCACAGCACTTTCAGCAGTAATACTACCAACGAGGTTTACTGGAATACAAGTAAGTAAAAATCCTACTATCCTCCCACCGGAACGAGAAAGCTTTATGGTCTCTCGAGTACAATCAGTAAAACTTCTAGATAGACAATATTTATGGTCTACCTATTCTAGAATATATTCCTTTATATATTCCAGATTTTCTCGGAGTATCTGATACGGCAATGTAACATAGTATAAGCCTAATTTCTTCGTCTTTCGAGAAAGCGTTACCTCTAAGTACATTGACTAACTTTAACCCGATTTTCAATACTTTCCTAATAATTCCGATTGTACACGTTTATCTCTAGAAGTATCTCAGTTATTCTCCATTAACTCAATGCCTCACCTGTTTTTGAAATAATTCACTGCCTTCTCATGGGCTGCTTTTGGGTGCAACTGCTAATAAACCCAAATATCCTAATCTTAAAAGAATTACTTCATCTTCTGTCAAAGCCAATGAAAACTAAGATCCGAATGACGGGTTTAGTATGAGACCGAATCATGGCCGTTAACTGGGGCACCACGTTACATTAGCTATTGCTTTCCATTCTCTAACATGCATACATACTCGTAATATCGTAGTAGTAGTATTGTTAAAAGTGCTTCGACAGTTTTGGTCATTTTGTGGCATAGCGTGGTGGTTAGCGTGTTAGCCTAGTAACGCCGGGGTCCCGGGTTCAAATCCTGGTTATGGCATGGTTGCTTGTGTTAGTGACTTGTAAAAGGTTAATTGTAAAAATGGTCTCTTATGACTAAAATTCGCCCCAAATTAGTCATCATCATTATTATTATTTTGCAGTTACGGGCTCCCGCCGGAAATCGAACCCGGGACCGCTTTCACCGAAGTCGCGTTGCCCACTTGGCTGTCAGGGAGCCGACTTTAGTATCTCTTTCCTCCATAGCAATAAGCAGGCGCGCTCCGCTGTTACACAGTCTGTATACCATATAAAAGAACCTTAAAAAACTTGAGTAACTAAACATTCGTAGCTGTTTTTTTTAGCTCTTTGGGTAGCTTATCTCCTAAGGATAAAGAAAGAATCAGAGCGAGGCAATCTTCCAAGTCACCCTGCCACTTAACCACAGCAATTTTTTTTCTTTCGTTCTTACTCTTTTCACGTGAAGTTAAGGCAACCGAATTTTAAGAGCCACTCTCCGAAAACTGCCTCCATTTGCAGGAATGTTCTGGTTTCGAGAGGGGGCTCGAATCGGGACCTAAGTAGGGCTCGCGAAGATCGCAGTGACGCACTAAAAGAGGCTATACGCTCCATAACTCCCCTTATCTTTCCATCCCTCGACGCTCCGTCAACTCTATCACAGGCCTTGGGATGTCGTCGGAGTAACGACTTCTCCCAGAGATTAAGGCTATTTACGATTTTAATTCGCAGTGATGTTCCCGCCGACGGCGACACGATCGATCGATTGACGAGTTAAAGCAACAAATCTGAACGTTAAGGAAGTAAAACATTAGGAAAGGATTTTAGTGGTCCTTCCGCGATAAGGAATGTATTGAAGGAAAACACGAAAGATCAAATGACGAGAAGAGTTTTATAAAATCAGGATCGATGATGTGGAAGATCTGGATTCAGGCACATCAGACGTTTTTCATGTCCTATCGGGTAAATTCAAAGCATGTCAGCGGTACAAAACAAGACCAAATCTTTTGATCGCAACTACCAATTGTGTGTAGTAGCTGATATATCTTATTTGATAATAAAATTACGTCGAACTTAAAAATACGGTTAAAGTGAGCTTCTGTAGCGTATACTTGATGGACCCGAGTTTCCAAAAATAATTTCTCAATATTAAAAAGTTATTAATATATATTTCACAGAAACATAAAAACTACACTACCAGTTTTTTCAGATTCAGATTTGAATAATCTTTCTAGAGCAACATAATTTTGTCGGAATGTGGTATAAGGCATTCATTGATATGAAAAACACATTTTCTTTTTTGACTTCGAAATATGTTAATTTATTCATGATTTAACTTATTGTTTATGTTGTAGATTTTCTTTTTCTTCACTATTGTTAATCGTCAACTGTAATTGGCTTCTTGCTGTATGTTGATGTTTTATGAATAAATTAATAAATAATAAATTTCAATGGTATAATCCCTCCAAAGAAGACAGATAATAAACCCAACCATCTGCTTAAATAATACATCATCATCGTCCAACCATCTGTTATGCCTCTAGTAGATTATCGTACCAATTACCCATTGGTTAATTATATATTCAAGTTCCATAATAAATCAATACGGACGTTTTGTGTGATTCTCTTTTAAAAATTTTAAATGAGAGTCCTATTCATATGATTGTGGCGCATACTAGCCGAGAATACTTAACTTGATGATCTTGTAAAATTACCGAAGCTTATTTAGTTTCAAATCATTTACAATTCTCTAGTATTTTAGAAAACCTTTTCTTAAAAAAACTATGACTAGAATCAGATTCAATCTAATGCAGTATCTACGTATTCATACACGAAAACAATTAGGAATTTAACAAATCATCCTCTAAATTTCTTTCATCATAGTCGGGGAAAATTTCAAATTATTGGTTCCGTTTTAGCACCTAACTATAGCTGAACTCCATCTAATTTGAACAGCTGAGTCTATTTAAAGCAGTAAATATTAGATGAATTGAAATTAGCCTTTCAAATGTATTCCTCCCCGTTCGAATATAACAGGGCCGTTCTCTTTTATCTTTCACCTTCCGATCACTCCCAGGATTAATTAACTAAGAGGGCGTGTTATTGGCCTCTAATCTTCTTTTCATCATTCTCTTCCCTTTAATTTTCAAGATTCTAATATATTTGCAGCCTTTGCTCTTCCTAGAGATTCGATAGACTTACATTTTTAATTACTGTGAGACTGTTGCAGCATATTTATTGGCTAAGGGACGATTTCAAAGAATTGACTTACACTCGACGAAGATAAGCTGAGACAGATTGCCATTATCATTTCTAACTGTGCTATCAATAAAATGCTACGTAAGCTCATTAACCCAATCGATATGAACTTACAGCTATAAATTTAATAACGAATGAAACACATGGTAAAATCATCGACAACGATATTGACATGCTTCTTACCCACATCAGCTATCTAACTTCTAAAAAATTCAAAGAGTTTCCGTGGTAAGTAGACTTTACTTTACTTACTTTACTAAATGTGCGACTTCACCGAAGGTAACAAATGAAGGAAAAGATTTTCTTTACATAAGAAGTTCTCTGTATAATTCAAGAAATTATGCGGTAGATAAACATTTTAGAAGCAAATCAGATTTGTCGACATTAGAAATTTTATTTTTGAAGCTGATCAAATCGGAAGAGACGCAAAATATCTGTAGATAAACCATTTCGCGGAAAACTTACCTCTTACCAATATCTCCCTACATCTGCCCTATACTCCAGAGGGTATGCTTTGTATTAATGGTTTCCTATGCTGGAAGTGGCTCGAGTTCTCTCTTAAATTGAATATTTATTTGTTTATTTATTTGCACGATTGGACTACAGATATGCTCCAGGCCAGGTGGTAGTCATCTTTTCAGGGGGAAAAGGAAATACAATACCCTGCCTGGTATTCACCCTAGTCGGGAGGGAAACCCCCCAAAACCTCCCGAAGGCAGTACGTCATAAATATAAAAGAAAATACAAGTAATTGATACCTACGATTAATACAATATAATAAACACTGATAAAACAAAAAAGAAAAAAAAGAAAAAAGAAAATAAAATATGAGTTACTCTAAATATTTTAAGAAATACTCTTCAAGATAGCAAAGCATTCAAGTAACATATAAAAATAAATAGGTTTCTTCACTAATCTTGAAATATGAGCTTTTAGTCTATAAGTAACTGAAGATGATTTTCAGATGATTCCTTTCTTTCGGTGTTAACGCAGGTAATTTACGTACAAAAATTAATATCATACTTTACAGTTCATCAACCTTCTTACCTGATTCAAATGTTTCTTACCCTAAATCTTTAAGTAACTCCGTAAAGCTGTAGAAGCCATCATGTTTGAGTACATCCCGACCCTTATTATCTTAAATTTTTCTTAAGAATGGAAAATCATCGGCAAAACGTCTTGAGATTCCATCACTATCGAAAGACTGTTAATGCCGAGACTTGAAAAATAGGGGTGCCGCTTTACATGACCCTAACTTATTTTGATACGTTATAGCTACTTTTTGTCTCATTGAAGACGATGATTTAAGACATAGAAGTAAGATGAATAAATGCAATTATATCTGGAAAATTTAGTGATAATTCCGTGAATTGTATAAATGAATCACAATGAAATTTTACCACGATGTGGCGTTTCGAAACGCTCTTGTCTGGCGATTCGGAATCCGTACGAACCATCTGCTGGAGAATAATTAAACCACGTCCGTTTATATAACTCTCTTCCCAAATGGTTTTCGTTCGACATTCTTTATTACGTCCTGTCACTTACCACACCACCTCTCACACCACCATCACTCCCGTATTCCTCCCCTCCTCGCACGAGAGCCAACTTTCTCTTAATTATGCGACTTTTTATCACATCTCAGAGAAAAAGCCCCCTGGTCGGAGAGAATTCGTTAAAATTTCAATCTCCCGTTCTTCATCTCTTCAGTTCATTGTTTGGGAATACTTTTTCCCGTATTTTTATCGCCAAAATTTGCACGACAAAGGGTTTTCGAGGCATAAAATCTGAACGTTCGCCTCCAAGAGACCATGAGGCAGTTGGCTACTTAATTAAATTTGAGGAAAAATAGCTCTTTGCAGATAAAAGTCCAATACTGTCCATCAAACTTTAAATTTGACATCTTTGTTGCATTTTATGTTATTGAAAAAGTTGCTGAAGGACAAAGGTATACTAGACTAAAACCTAGGTTTGCTTGGGACATTTTTACTACAAATGTACCTTCTTTATGGCAAAGAAAACTCAAAAATATATATTATGAGCAATACTGATGTTGTCACAGACATGTAGTTGTCAACATCTATAAAGACTCCATGAACCATTAAACAAAAAAAGTTTGTTTTAGAAGTTAAAGTGCGCAAAGAAATAAAATTGAGTACTGTCCACAAAATGTATTTATTCACGACCAGGTTTTTGGTGTTGGGTTAACCTGATGATGGTATAACCCAACAGCGAAACCTGGTCGTGAATAAATACATTTTTTGTGGACAGTAGGTACATATTTTAATTTCTGTACACTTTAGAATAAAGTCCCACCAGATTTCACGTGAGACTATTAATTATAAGTTAAAGATACTTTAAAGGTTTGTTCTGGTCTTGTTTCTTAAAAAAAGTTGCTTTGATGGTTCATGGAGTACTCCTTATAGATTTTAGCTCAATCATCAGTGGTGTCTTCTATTCTGTGTAATTGTCAATAGACCCCGGAGCCACTTCCTACAACCAACCTTCATCGATCATTCAAGAAGAATTGCTTTTCCCTGCATTACAACCTTGTCGTGGTGGAAGGGCCTGCGACCTACGACGGTTTGTTCCTTGCCGGCTTACCCATGCCAGAAAGGTCAATAGGTAGGGACCAAACGAAGGTACTCCACGCACCGTCTGAACCTCATAGAGGCGGCTGCAAAGGCGTCTGCGGCCCAAGAGAGGCGGTCATAATGAGTGACGGTGTCACATTCAAACACTGTTGAGGAATGCGAGGGGACCTCCAATTCTCGTCCCATGGATATGACGTGCCAACATTCTCACAAAAACGAAATAAATGGCTTTGATTATGGAATATAAAGGCACATGGATCTTCTTCGTGGTATAAACCTCTGTTAACTAGAATCAACTCTGTTTTGCATGTGTAAGTTATCTGAATTGATATTAAGAGAGAAACGTTAAATTTGCAACGAAGAACGTTTCAATTATTACCATTAAAACCTCTACGAGCTGAAATTGTTATTAAATGTGTGAAACATTTTCAGACTGATTCAAATCGCTAATCCTTGGTTCGTCATTCAATGATTCAATGAGAGAACCGTTAACTGCCAACAGGCCTGAATAACAGCTTAAATTTCTTACTTCTGAGGAAAATATTCAAAGAAATATTTAAGCGAGCAAATGCTTGGATTTATCTCAAAAATTTATCTCTAAAAATGATAATAGAATCGAATGCCAAACTTTCCTAAACGGAACCTCTCACTATCGTAAATTATGAAGGCTACGAATTGTAGAGTAAATTATGATACACCAGTCTTTGAAGGTAAGGTGAGATCCAATGCTGCCCCGAAGCAGTTTCATCATCCAATGAATGTTCTCAAAATAATACTAGGAAACTAAAAACAATAAAGTAACACTGGCGTTAAGGCCCTTCTCGTGTTTCAGTAGTATCAAATGATCACGAGAAGATAAAATAGGCTTATTATATTCCGAATTTACTGAGAACCTTCCTTGCTTACGATACGCTCTGGCTGCATTTAATATCTTTAGGTAAGCTCTATATTCACCAAGCCATGTCATTATTAGAGGGAATTAATAATACGAGAGATTTTCTTCCTTTAAAAATTTGAGTGAATTCAAAGTTTTCGATTTGAGTTATAATTGAAAGCACATTTATAGGGCGTATTTGTGGTATATAATGAAAATAAATTAAATAGTCTTGGAAGCATGTATTTTTCCTGATTTTAAATAGAACAAAAACGATCAGCATTTAAAAGGCTTCAGCGTAAGCCTGCGACGCAACTGTCGAAGTAGGTCAACAGGGAGTTAATGATCAGTCCTTTGAATCCCAAGAACTTGGGATATTAATTATGAGAACCAAAAGAGGGTATGCCAACGTACTATTCTTTTCTTGTATTTTTTCTTTTCGTCCATTCTAACGCTGAACTCCACCAATCTCATTACTACGGAGAAGACATTGTCTCTCGCAGACGTAACAGTTTTTTCCACAACTTGCGAGTAAACTTCGATCGCTCGCATTCCCATCTTTATAAAATAGGTCAAATCGAATAAGATAATAGCGCGTGAAACCAGACTTCATTAAAACCTTTAGCGAATGACAGCGATACTCAAAATTTAGCGAATATACATCGACATCATTATACTCTCACCAATGTTATCCCTGTTACTGTGATACTTTTTCGGAAAACGAGGTTAAATGGACGTTAATGTACACACATATTTCTTAATAATTTTTCTTTCCCTAAGGAAACAATAAATAGCTAAGCAATCATCAGTCTTAAATCTCTTCGCTAATACCTAATTATTTATGGTTAAAATAATATAAATGATACAATATCCAAACATTGTTTTTAAATACATTAATTGCGAAATATATTGGTGGGCAGACTCTCATTCTATTTAGGTTACACTTCAAAACAATATTATGGAGGATCGTGTTTCAATATCTTAAAAATATCAATAGTCAAATGTCAATATCACAAGTGAGTATTTCATAAAAATAGCGAAAGACAGTATCAAGATATAGATATAAATGTCTGATTTTAAACATATTCTGATTCTACTATTGCATCTATGTTAACCAGATAAAATAAATAAATCTATCTTTATCTTATTTAGAAGGTAGCGATGAATGATGCATTTGAAACCAATAAATCACAGGAAACAAATTTCCATAACAAAAACATCTCTTAGCATAAAATTTAAAAACTACTGGATACGAAATATGTGGCGACCTCTTTCAACGTATCTACAAGATGAAACTTAGAAAATATTTCTAGTGTTTTACGTGTAGAAGGTACATGTTTGATATCGTACCACAGGCTGATAATCGAATTATTTTAAAGTAACTTTTAAACTCTAATATGTTACATTCAATAACATGAAATCCTCAGCTTAAGTAGTGCTCTAGAACTCAGAGTTTCATTTTAATGTCCCGGATGTCCACAGCTACCGGCTCTACATTACTTCCATAATGAAATCAGCTTAAATATAAGTAGCAGAAACGGAACGCAACAGTAATAGTTCTCCAGCAAGACTGTGGTACAGCGGATCATTCAATTTCGGGCAACAATGACGGGTTCTCCCTTTGCTAATTGTTTATCGTATGTACTAACTGTATCCAGCATCCGAATTCAAGTCCAATCCATTGAGGACCGCAACGGCGCTTAACGCAATTGGACCGAACGTGCTCCTTAACAGCGGCTAATGGCATTTCTCAAAGCCTCCCACGATCTCGCTCACATCCTGTCCCATTTCTCTCGCCATTGTCGCCGTATGATTTGAACCAGATTTCCACTTGCATCACAATTCCCCACTCCCAATTCAGTACAGAGGACCGGCCTCGCCCAAAGTTCCCTTCTCTACCTCTCTCATTCAGAATGAATGTATTAGACCGCTGTAAACATTACCCGTCCATTCCAGACCACCTTCCAAACGCAGAGAACTGCCATCTGTACATTTCCGCTCCCGTATGCCTTCGTCTCACGGGGCATTTTTTCTTTCCGATACCGAAATGCCTCCGGGACAGGTGGAATCATCAAATCGTCCGGTAGCGAAGCTGCATTAATATGAATAAATGAAGAGTAAGGAGTGCTCCTCTTCGAAGTTTTAATTAACTGGAGGGCACCCCAGAGGCAACGGAGAGCCGCCCAACCCTACAGCACGAGCGATCAATATTCCCCTAGCCCCACTCTATCCTCCACTAACCACGCCAACAGCCGTTTTACCTCCAGCTACCATTCCCCTCTTCACTCTATCTACCTCAATGATCTTCCACTTCTTCCGCCTTCTCTATCTCCGCCGGATTTCGTTCCCAATATCTCTCCAATAATCTCCGCTTTTCCCTGCCTTATGGCCGCCCAATACCATTTCGCCCTTGGAAACAATTCCCTTTTATTTCATGCCCTGTCGTTGGTGGCCGAAGAAGGCCCAAGAGGAAGACGAGGAAGGAATACTAAATGCACGGAAGTAGTTGAAGAGCTTCATTATCTTGGCAAACCTTTCTAGATTCCTTTTTATCTTGTTTGATGAGTTCTATAGAATCTGCTGATGATTTTGAAGTTTGTAAGATGAAGTTTTTCTGACATCGATATCTTGTTTTTGAAGGATTTTCCTTCTACAGGATAACGCAAGAAACGTAGACGGGACATTTTTGTTCCATTTGAATAGGTTAACTGCTCCCTTTTGTCTGATTATTTTCATAGGATGTTGGTACTTCGTGACTTTTCATAGAAAATAGAGTGGTCCATCCTGGTAAAAAAATACGTACGTTTGTACATATATTTTGTAAATAAACAGAAACACCTACCACCACTGACGGGACATTTTTGTCCCATACAGGATCATGGTACTTTATTTATGAGAAATAATAGTTTACGCCGGCTAACCATCAATATTTGTGCATCATGTTATCAGCTACTGTGCAATAAATGTGTCACTGCTATTTTTTACGTGTGTATGTCTTGCTATGCACAGTCTAATAATGAAGAAAAAGTATAGGTACCTGTGAGTAATTTAATTACCTATTCTGCATGCCATATAATACTATAATACCTACTGTCCCATGTAGATGGGCTATGTCGTTTTATCAGTAATCAATAATTATGTATTAAGTTATATGTATGTATGCTTCTTCTAAATCTGCTAGGATCCTAAACCCGTCTTTCAAAAGATACCAAAATATTCGTAGAGGGATTGAAGTGTTCTAAGCAAGTTTAGGAGTGAGGTGATTGGCTCTTGCTTTCCTCTAAAAACCAGAATTCTCATGAAGGAGAGAGTTTGTAATATATTGCTTCAAAATGCCGCTCTGAATAAAATTTTTCATAGCATTCAATAAGGAGTTTCGAAATTGAATGCAATTATTCAACATTACTCGTATCTCAGCGATTATTATATTATGACAGCCATTAAGAAGATTGAGACAAAATCAAAGGAAAGAAAGATTTATACTAGAAAAAGGGTTAAGGTGACTTGGCACGATAAAGCGTGCACCTAGGAAAATTCCTTTCTCCTTGGGAAGAAAGATTTTCTTACATGATGTACAAAAGAATCTATTGTACACCAATCAATAAGGTGAAACGCAAACTCTGTTCGAAACTGATGATTGCACAGATTCAATTTAATTTCTAGACTAGATTCTAAATGTGTTCTCATTTAACATGTTGTTGATACATAAAGTCTACACGAAAAACTGGAAATATGAGGAAAATTTTATTCCATTTACATTAATTTCTGCAACTGTGTCGATTTTAATGGCGAATAAATTTGAATGATTTAATTTGTACTTTATTTCTAAAACCCTATAGACACTTTCTGAATACTGATGCTCAGTAATTATGATAAGGAATAATGCACCCAGGTGATAATGTTGTATGTCACTTTTAGCAAGGGAAAATTGTCGACGCAGAATCAGATAAAAGACGTATACTTGCGCGTAGTGGGAGGATATTAATTTATTGTTAGAATTTATAGGGACTAAATCTTAACATCTTCAAACGTTGCAAACTGCGACTGATCCAACTCTAATATATTGCAAATAACAGAAACTTTAAGTGCCATTGGGGGCTAAAATTTGGGGTTTATTAGACAGTGAAATATTAGCTGAAATTATAAAAATTTTCTATCGCCTTGCTCAAACTGGATACTGATTTAGCATTGTTCCATGACCAACTTATAATAAATTTCCACCCGACGTAGTCGGGACTCAAACCCGGGTTTCCCATTTGCCGGTCGGTTGCTCTAAACAATCGACTTACACATACCTCAATAATTGGAAATGTATTTACCTATTATAAACTCCTGTATATCATTGCCACAATATAATAAAAGTGTTCCATCTCCATCCAAGATCGGACACTGTTTATAAAGCAATTTTATTCACGATTTACAGATTTTCGAGTCTCAATTTGGATTACATCAAGACCTCCGACTAATTCGTAAAGGTCACTAATTTTCTCATCTCCCCTCACCAAGATTCGACCTACTTTGTTACTGACGCGTCAAAGGACTCCGAAATCGTGACTCTCGACCACTGAGAGGAAGACTCCAATATGAGAGCGGAAGATAGTGTGATGGGCCGCGTAAACAAGAGACCGTCGGGCCTCCTAACCGCCTAGCAATAGCGGCTCGAGATGCAATTCGTTTCTTTAACAACCTCTCCTCCATTGCGCTTTCCTTTGTCCTCGTCGCCCTCTGCCAACCTACAACATCCTCCATAAAACCATGCTTTAACCCTACCTCCCCCCGAATCAACTGCTACCGACATCTTTCCTTAAGACCATCAAACAACAGAGGCGTCTGCAAAGAGCGGGCTTAGGAAATTGCTGTTTGCGGGAGGTCCAGAGAGCATGGGGCGAATGGAATGAGGGATGCTGTGTTAAGCGGGGAGAAAATGCGGGAGATAGAGAGCGGAGACGGGATATCTGAATAAAGGTTCACGGGCGGCGAGATGCGGGGACAAAGACACGGAGATATTTGAGACGCTTGGTAAATTAAAGTAGGAGAGGTGGAAAATTTATGGCAGCGCTAATCGCCCACGTAGATAAACCAACGGAGGAGGATTTAACGTTTCGGTTTGCCTTTGCAGTGCGTCGGCTGTTCGTTCGCGCGAGGTTAAAAGTCGAGGATCGGGGACATTGCGGCGAAACCGCTATCATCCATCTTCCCTTGCCTGAATTTTCGCTGGGATAAGTTTGCTTCTCTGGGTATTTTCTTTTCCTCTCACGGTATGGTTTTACTTCTTCATTCATTATTGACTTTTGCACACATTAAGATAGTGTACATGAGGTGATTTTTCAGGAATTATGCTCGAAGTGGGATTTTGACTAACGAGTTTTGACTTATGATATATTGGGAATGTTAAACATTCATTTGTTTTAAACATTTACTGATTTTCTGATCGCTGTAAAGGGGTTCTTCTATATCTATCCATTACTTTTCTCATAATTTAAATTGCAAAACCAAAGGATTTGGTTACTTTAAAATACTAGTAGTCTTAAGATATGATTCATATCAGTCAGCCCTGGGTGCGAATCTTACATAAGTCCATAAGCCTCCTCACAAGCTTAGACCGTTATATGTATCAATATTAAACCTTTCCATGGGGAATTTTCTTTAAGTGACAATCTAAAATTAAAGTTGATGTAACTCCGATCAAACAAGACCCATTGTTAAATAATAATGGTATAATACCTTACTATAGTTCCTAGATTTTCACTTTATAGAGAAGAAAAATGTTGACCTGCAAGTTCAATTGTGTTTTCTATTGAGTATTGTGGTCAATGTCTCCCATACCTTTTAATATACCTCGTATCAATTAGGATATTATTTTTGACATATAGTATACTTTTTGGTTGGTTATTTCCTCGTCTTAAAAAGTATTCCACTTTAAAAGTATTTAGAGATTAATTATATGAAGTAATTTCGTTAATGACTTCTAAAAAGCAGTTCTTATTGTCAAATTATATTAAAATAAAGATCCCTACTGTTATTTTAATCAGTAAATAAAAAGAAATATTTGATTCTAATATTTAATAAGGTCCGTTAACATGTATGATTTCATAATTAACACTTAAAAGTGTGAGAGAAGTATTCTTTTCTTATTTTTAAACACATTTAAGGGCCTTTTCGGGCAAAGTTTCTCCAATACTCAGTTCTTCCTATAGTATTTTCGAGTATTACGAATATTTCTTTCAACTCGCTCAGAATCGTTAAGATACTAACTAAGCGATGACACCTACCACGAAATGTAATGATGGAAGAAAGAAATAAAGTTATGTCTCACCCAATTTACTACATTCAATTTTCTGCTGCGTGATTTACGGAGCGTCCTTTCTTATCCATCGTTCAGACAATTTCGACCCCACCGTTACACTTATTCATCCACGTGACATCTTCGCGCTATCCCAACAGCCTTTTTCCGCCTCCCGTAACGAGAGAGGCAGCGGTTCCTTGGGACGAAGGCAATCACGCGTGACTTTTCGCGCGATACGCCTCAAAGATAGGACAAAGCGCTACCATTTGACGCCACCGTCCTAATTTGTCGGGAGGAGAGCGAAGATGAGACTAGGGAGCCATTATCCGACACCTCGTCTTACAATTCCTCCAGGACTCGTTCATTCTTTGCAACAAATTGCGCCCGTGCCTTTGTATCTCCAGTCGCCCAGTTATCGCCCCCTTAAACTCATATTTTCCCCTTGTTAATTTCTCGCACTCCTACCGCAACTTTTGTTCCCCTGAAACTCATCCCTTCCGCTTTCCGTCCCTCCTTGTTTCCTTTATAGCCAACCTCTTTCCATTCTATCTCCTCAAATGACGGAAAATTCAGCCTTTGTTACGTCTTTTTCACCCCTTGTTGAGTGGATGTTAACCCGCCACGTGGGTTTTCCTCTAACAACCTCCAGTTGAAATTGTTTTCCACGCTACTTTGCTCTTTTTCTTTCCGTGTATCTTCTTTGTTATGCGTACAGAAATGTGCGCTGCAAAACTGGACCTAATAAGAGGTAAATAATAAGCTTAGCCGGTTGGACAGTTGAGCTCATATGCGCGCCAATATACTCGTACATGCTAATGAAATAAATTTTTTTGTAATTTTCATTTTGTATAACGAAAGAAAACTTTACTGCGACTTTAAGTTAAATTAAATAGCACGATTAACTATCTTGATCGCTGTAATTCGTGCGAGATGGCGAGTTTAGAGTTACAGAATTGCACCATCTGCTGGGATTGCTCCACCTGTATGAATTTCTCGATCTGTTTCTTACACATCCCCCATCTGGAATTTAACCCCTTACCTGACAAATTTTTTGTATAAGTAGCACTTGGATAAAAGCACATCTTTCTATTTGTTAATTTTGGTGCTAATATTTAACTAAGAACGGATAGAAAGTATTTAATATTATATTTCACTTTTTAATTTCTTTAAGTTCTTAATTTAATTTTAAATGTCTTTAATTTTAAGTTTACTGTATATCCACACGTTAGGTAAAACAATGGAGACGTACAAATGGAACACAGATATAAGCATGAAAGATAAGCTCAATCTGCTCTAAAGCTTTACTGAGATAAATTTTAAACTAAAAATGGTCATAAAGCAGAAAATCTTAAATACGAGGCAGGATTTACTGGATTTAAACCACTTTCTCCAACGGGATATCTCAGGTGCGTCAGGTAAGTAGTTAACTTAAAGGTTAATATCCCACGATGAGGGTTTATACTTAATCCATGGATTTGATATCATGAGATTATAATAAGGAGTTCATTATTCCTTAATAGCCCACGGAATTACATGCCATTACATTATCTGCCATGATTATAAATTTCTATTCGTCATTTAAAATAATACAAAAACACGGAGTAAGAAGAAAATAATTGCGGTGAGGTAGAAATCAATTATCTTCTACTCAGTTATTAGACATCCAACATGCTATTCATGTAATAAGTACGAAATAAGAATAACTCCGTTTACGTAACAATTCCGCATTTTCAGTAAAGAAATCAACATTTGGCCGTTCTGCGTACTTACGCCACGATTAAAATATATTTTGCGGATTCGGTCCTCCGCAAAAGACAAAAGAAACCGGAATGAAAAACAAAAGTTTTTCCATAGTTTATTCGACTAGGACAAGTACACTAAATTAGGTGAAGCAGAAAAGAAAGGATAAGTATTTTCGAGGGTAGGAATGCCTTTTTCTATAATAAGATTGGACCTAACAATCCTTCCTTAACGAATGTGTTGGCGTTCCACCCACAACAACAAGACACCAGTTGAATTTGATATTTATTAACCAATCTTTAGAGTGGACCTCAGGGTGCCCTTAATTTTCAGCTAGGTTCTATGGCAGATGCCAAAGTTTCCATAAACGTTGAGAGAGGACTTCAGCTCACTTCCTAAAGAGTTAGACCGGGGGTCGGTAACCTTTGGACGAGAGAAATTTTCGAAAATTTCTATTAAGCTCAAAAAGGTAGAGTCCGCAGTACAAGGCGAAGAAAATTATACGTTCAAACTTTAACTAATCGAAGTTACTGTGGCACATCAACGATGTCCGAACAAAGGGAAAAAAGAGAAGGCGGGACTTTCTTCAGGTTATGAATCTAATTTACTACATACTGAACAAATTAATGATTTGATTTACGAGGAACATTCTCAGAACTCAAACTATACTTCCTAATTATAGCTCGCATAATTCAGGAGATGATCACCAAACTAGATCTAATTTAAATATTCGTTGCTCAGGAAAATTATATCAGAGCTTTTTCTCATTCTCATTGATGAATCCTCCAACTTGCAATGTTGCATTGGTCCATACTCTAAGGTTAAATCAAAACAATAGCTATTTAGAAGGAGTAGTGAAACCATACTGAAAAATACGACAGAAAGCGGTGAAATCGAAGTTGGAGCCGTAACGGATGGGTCTCCGATAACACGGGGCAGAACTCTGATCGAAGAGTGGGAAGATGACCCTGAGGCAGCCAAACGGATAAAGGTTATGGAAGGGCAAGCCATGCGTAGGCAAGAGAATAAAGACAAAAGGTCAGAATGTAAAAGGAACGAACGTCATTCAGCCTGAAGGCCAGTTGGGACCTCATCCCCTCAGTTACGAAGAGCTAGGAGAGGGAAACGAGGCTTACTAGTCCAGATGAGGAGTGAGGTATTTTTCTTGCTTTCCTCACTAAGCCGGAATGACATAGGCAGAATAAGCCCACGTTAGAGAAGCACATTGACTCTGGGAGTAACGATTTTCGTAACCTTCCACAAGGAAAAACCTTAAATACTTCTAGTATTCAGCGTAACTCATACCCCAGTAGCTTTCATATCATCACAGCCATGAACAAGACTTA
Source organism: Ladona fulva (assembly GCA_000376725.2). Classification (NCBI taxonomy): domain Eukaryota; kingdom Metazoa; phylum Arthropoda; class Insecta; order Odonata; family Libellulidae; genus Ladona; species Ladona fulva. The sequence goes on along the minus strand of KZ308200.1, from coordinate 848,815 downwards.
GAGAAAAGTAACATAATAGATAAAAGATACATTTTTCTCTCTCTCTCTCTCGTACCAGAAGACAAATGATAAACATTTCATTAATCAAGATATGGTAACGGGACGAAAGCGATGTCGCTACGGACAAATACAAACATCCATAAGAAAAGCAGGTTAACCGGAACTCGAACCCGAGACCATGTTGCTGGTGGGCTAACATGCTAACAATTCCGCCACCATGAAAAATTCACGTATAAAATTCTCATTAAAAAATTCGTAATTGCTCTCAGAATCCGGCCCGAATGATTTATTCTCTTTTTCTAAACATCATTATTCCCATCACTTCAGGAGTCAGTTGTGATACTGGTGACGACGATGACAGATATGATGATGAACTTTGATTTGGGCTCTATTTTTTACAAGCTCTTATTGGGACTTACCCATCTCGAAAAAACTAAGCTTCCACCATTATTGAGCCCGGGAGTGCGTCCATCACAGATTGGCTAAGCGGGGACCCGCAATTCGATTAATAAAAAATAAAAAGACAAATAAATTATTTATTTGTCTTTTTTTATATATACAGATGAACGTCAGCATAATATGATTTGCAGAAACAGACCTCAGTTCAAGATTAGTCGTTGCTACTCTTTCCATTTTATCTCCTCAAATGACGGAAAATTCAGCCTTTGTTACGTCTTTTTCACCCCTTGTTGAGTGGATGTTAACCCGCCACGTGGGTTTTCCTCTAACAACCTCCAGTTGAAATTGTTTTCCACGCTACTTTGCTCTTTTTCTTTCCGTGTATCTTCTTTGTTATGCGTACAGAAATGTGCGCTGCAAAACTGGACCTAATAAGAGGTAAATAATAAGCTTAGCCGGTTGGACAGTTGAGCTCATATGCGCGCCAATATACTCGTACATGCTAATGAAATAATTTTTTTGTAATTTTCATTTTGTATAACGAAAGAAAACTTTACTGCGACTTTAAGTTAAATTAAATAGCACGATTAACTATCTTGATCGCTGTAATTCGTGCGAGATGGCGAGTTTAGAGTTACAGAATTGCACCATCTGCTCGGATTGCTCCACCTGTATGAATTTCTCGATCTGTTTCTTACACATCCCCCATCTGGAATTTAACCCCTTACCTGACAAATTTTTTGTATAAGTAGCACTTGGATAAAAGCACATCTTTCTATTTGTTAATTTTGGTGCTAATATTTAACTAAGAACGGATAGAAAGTATTTAATATTATATTTCACTTTTTAATTTCTTTAAGTTCTTAATTTAATTTTAAATGTCTTTAATTTTAAGTTTACTGTATATCCACACGTTAGGTAAAACAATGGAGACGTACAAATGGAACACAGATATAAGCATGAAAGATAAGCTCAATCTGCTCTAAAGCTTTACTGAGATAAATTTTAAACTAAAAATGGTCATAAAGCAGAAAATCTTAAATACGAGGCAGGATTTACTGGATTTAAACCACTTTCTCCAACGGGATATCTCAGGTGCGTCAGGTAAGTAGTTAACTTAAAGGTTAATCTCCCACGATGAGGGTTTATACTTAATCCATGGATTTGATATCATGAGATTATAATAAGGAGTTCATTATTCCTTAATAGCCCACGGAATTACATGCCATTACATTATCTGCCATGATTATAAATTTCTATTCGTCATTTAAAATAATACAAAAACACGGAGTAAGAAGAAAATAATTGCGGTGAGGTAGAAATCAATTATCTTCTACTCAGTTATTAGACATCCAACATGCTATTCATGTAATAAGTACGAAATAAGAATAACTCCGTTTACGTAACAATTCCGCATTTTCAGTAAAGAAATCAACATTTGGCCGTTCTGCGTACTTACGCCACGATTAAAATATATTTTGCGGATTCGGTCCTCCGCAAAAGACAAAAGAAACCGGAATGAAAAACAAAAGTTTTTCCATAGTTTATTCGACTAGGACAAGTACACTAAATTAGGTGAAGCAGAAAAGAAAGGATAAGTATTTTCGAGGGTAGGAATGCCTTTTTCTATAATAAGATTGGACCTAACAATCCTTCCTTAACGAATGTGTTGGCGTTCCACCCACAACAACAAGACACCAGTTGAATTTGATATTTATTAACCAATCTTTAGAGTGGACCTCAGGGTGCCCTTAATTTTCAGCTAGGTTCTATGGCAGATGCCAAAGTTTCCATAAACGTTGAGAGAGGACTTCAGCTCACTTCCTAAAGAGTTAGACCGGGGGTCGGTAACCTTTGGACGAGAGAAATTTTCGAAAATTTCTATTAAGCTCAAAAAGGTAGAGTCCGCAGTACAAGGCGAAGAAAATTATACGTTCAAACTTTAACTAATCGAAGTTACTGTGGCACATCAACGATGTCCGAACAAAGGGAAAAAAGAGAAGGCGGGACTTTCTTCAGGTTATGAATCTAATTTACTCCATACTGAACAAATTAATGATTTGATTTACGAGGAACATTCTAAGAACTCATACTATACTTTCTAATTATAGCTCGCATAATTCAGGAGATGATCACTAAACTAGATCTAATTTAAATATTCGTTGCTCAGGAAAATTATATCAGAGCTTTTTCTCATTCTCATTGATGAATCCTCCAACTTGCAATGTTGCATTGGTCCATACTCTAAAGTTTAAATCAAAACAATAGCTATTTAGAAGGAGTAGTGAAACCATACTGAAAAATACGACAGAAAGCGGTGAAATCGAAGTTGGAGCCGTAACGGATGGGTCTCCGATAACACGGGGCAGAACTCTGATCGAAGAGTGGGAAGATGACCCTGAGGCAGCCAAACGGATAAAGGTTATGGAAGGGCAAGCCATGCGTAGGCAAGAGAATAAAGACAAAAGGTCAGAATGTAAAAGGAACGAACGTCATTCAGCCTGAAGGCCAGTTGGGACCTCATCCCCTCAGTTACGAAGAGCTAGGAGAGGGAAACGAGGCTTACTAGTCCAGATGAGGAGTGAGGTATTTTTCTTGCTTTCCTCACTAAGCCGGAATGACATAGGCAGAATAAGCCCACGTTAGAGAAGCACATTGACTCTGGGAGTAACAATTTTCGTAACCTTCCACAAGGAAAAACCTTAAATACTTCTAGTATTCAGCGTAACTCATACCCCAGTAGCTTTCATATCATCACAGCCATGAACAAGACTTAGAGAAAAGTAACATAATAGATAAAAGATACATTTTTCTCTCTCTCTCTCTCGTACCAGAAGACAAATGATAAACATTTCATTAATCAAGATATGGTAACGGGACGAAAGCGATGTCGCTACGGACAAATACAAACATCCATAAGAAAAGCAGGTTAACCGGAACTCGAACCCGAGACCATGTTGCTGGTGGGCTAACATGCTAACAATTCCGCCACCATGAAAAATTCACGTATAAAATTCTCATTAAAAAATTCGTAATTGCTCTCAGAATCCGGCCCGAATGATTTATTCTCTTTTTCTAAACATCATTATTCCCATCACTTCAGGAGTCAGTTGTGATACTGGTGACGACGATGACAGATATGATGATGAACTTTGATTTGGGCTCTATTTTTTACAAGCTCTTATTGGGACTTACCCATCTCGAAAAAACTAAGCTTCCACCATTATTGAGCCCGGGAGTGCGTCCATCACAGATTGGCTAAGCGGGGACCCGCAATTCGATTAATAAAACATAAAAAGACAAATAAATTATTTATTTGTCTTTTTTTATATATACAGATGAACGTCAGCATAATATGATTTGCAGAAACAGACCTCAGTTCAAGATTACTCGTTGCTACATGAAATAAATTTTTTTGTAA
>KZ308200.1:807017-827857 GCA_000376725.2 Ladona fulva | reverse complement strand
TAATTCCTTAATTCTTAGAGATGGTAGATCAAATATGGGGATCAGCTCATATTTAATGTTAATTTAGTAAAGGAAAAAAATATAATTTCTACAAATTATTTTCATTACTGTATTACAGACTACCACAGATTCAGAGAGATTTACCGCATTTCAACCAGAAAAACAACAATCAATTTAATTAATGATGCTATGATGCAATACTTTAAACATTTGAGAATAATTAATGACTAACGGTTTAAAAACTAGTAAGTTTTCATCTGGAAGAGGTTGACACAAATCGAGAAACTGGGTAAAGTAACTTCACAAGATAAATCTTTCTCTAGGGTAACTTTACTATTTTCTATGTGTCAGATTCACATTCCAACTTATTTTTTATGAGAAGAGTATAAAATACGGTTTAACACAAAAGGGGTATTAACATGAAAGAAAATCTTATCAGGCTAGAAATGCCCCTGATGAAATTTTCTTTCAAGATTCCTAAGTTTTGAATAGGATTTGTTTTTATATAATATTTTGAGATTTAACGACATTTAAGCATTTAGAAGTGCAATCTGTCGCTGTCAGTTGAATGATTCGCTATCATAAAGAGGATGATTTTATGAATGTGTTTGCATCTGTTCATGATATTTCCCAACAATGCGATATGATCATGAGTCATTGATAAGTAGATTTTCTCGTTGGTTGAACAGAACTTCTAGATGAATGTTTACGAAATTCTAGTTACTATGGATTTTTCTATCTTCTTGCTCTCCAAAACAGTAAAGTTTAAAATTTAGTACATCTGCTACCATTTTCTAAAATTTTTTACCGTTTCCTAAAGTTTTCTTATTGAAAATTTTTTCTAACGTTTCTGCCAAATCCAAAAATAGTAAATAATTTCTATGGAACGAATCCTTTCATCACGTAAATGCCATTTGTAAGAACTCTAATCGAGTTTAGGAAGCAAACATTTTCCGAGAAATGTTGATTTATATCTTATAAAGGCACGTTGCACTGAAAATTATTTGCATGTGTGTGAAATATTCCGCCATTTGCTTGCACAATTTCGGCGTGCATTCCTCATTAATTCCTAGAATATCTTTCTTTAAGGCATCTTTTTTGAGAAAGAGTGTGACACAGTTTATCGATTCGGAAGTGTTCGTCCATTGACATATGACATATATTTTGTTTCCCAAGGAAGAATGGGCTTGAAAAAAGTCTGACGGGACCGGGAATCGAACCCGGGTCTCCCAATTGCCGCATAAGTGCTCTTGGGATTTTTTTCTGGGTGCGCACCATCTTGCGCAAAATCATCCTTACCAATTTTCGTTTATTTTTTTGTTTATTCCACTATCGATAGCTAATCTACTAAGCTTTGTAATACACTGAATCTAATTCTAATCATCAGAAATATTCAACATGATTCAGTCGGAAAAATTTATCTAAGTTATCGAATCATACGGTATTTATATTTTATATCATGCGAGAAACGTATCTCAATTATGCCGCTCACCTGCACCCTTCATGATTTACATTGATTAAATAGATATACCGTGGATGAAACATGTTTTTCGTTATAATAACTGCTGCGATAACGATTTAATTCGATACTTATTTCAGATCGGTTCGATAGCGATTCATTAGTCGATAATATTAGCACGAACTGCAAAAAACGCATAAAATATGTGACACATAAGATCGCAGAGGACCGTTAAATAACAAATTTAGCAGTAAAAGAATTTCCCAATTCTGCTCTTACCTAGAAAATAAATTCACGAATAATTATCGAAACTCGTTATAGACAGGCAGATAACAGATAAAAGTTACTAGATGATTCGTTTTTATGAAATAACCTCAATATACCTGATGCAATTTTCTGGAGAGGAATTAAAGTAGTGCCAGATGTGGTCAGAGTAATTCGAAATAGGTTTAAAATAGAGCGTATAACTGAGCGTGACTCCGTGGCGCAACGGTAGCGCGTCTGACTCCAGATCAGAAGGTTGCGTGTTCAAATCACGTCGGGGTCAAATATTTTTTCCTTGCGGATACAGTAATGCATGTGTTAATATTTTTTTTCGTGTTCATTTCGTTGACCCTGAAAATGATTTCATCTTTCCAATAATTATGGGAAAGGGACTGCTTCATTCCTCCGTAAAACACGTGCATAAATGATATATTTAAAGGTTAAGCACTTGATCGACGGAAGAAAGCCTGAAGTAACACGAGACCATTAAGAGACATTATTCTAAACGTACGTCAACCTCTACGATGAATGCGAACGCACCTTTAAAAGATACATTTTTTTAATTGGTGCTATTAAAAAAAGCTATATATCGATTGGCGTACTGTTGTGAGTGTTCATACCAAACTTCATACGTAAGGGAAAAAGAAAAGAAAAAAATTAAAGGCTTCCCGTAAAATATGGACAATTTATCAATTTTAAATGAGTTTTTTTCCAACAGTTAGGCGAAATTTATCATAAAAACGGTAGATATTTCGAGTAAAATGTACAGTTAGTATATATAAACCTTCTTTGCATAAAACTTTCTGACAAAAAACCTTACGTTTACCTTTACAGTTGCCAAAAAAATACCTTTTATTTGAGTTGGGATATTTCCTCAAACTTCCGTAGGATATGAATATTTATGTATCATTACAAATCGTCCGTCTTTCCAGGGGTAATTCATAGATTATAATTTTTATGGGTATTCCTGCCTGAATTTAAAAATGTCACAGTTTATCCCGCGTTGCAGCGGGAAGATTTATTAAAAGTCTGATTTAAATTGAAGTAATAAATATTACTTTTACTTTTCCACAAATATTAATGTAAAAGTTATTTTTATTATTTCATTTATAATTGAATTCCACCAAATCTCGCTAGAGAAGATTAATTAGAGTTACACTGTTCGTGCGGTTCTGTAATCATGACAAATTACTTCAAGAGAACTTTTGCGTTATCTCAATGTAATGGAGCAAGAGTTAATTGTTTTGCTTGTAAGATATACACAGACATTCCAGGAATAACTGGGTAAATGGAAGTAGAAGTCCCAAGCTGCTCTACATCGTATTATTCGAGGAAAAATAAAGTCTTAGAAATTGAATTTTTAAAGAAAACTATACGGTGCATAAAACTAACTATATAACTACGTAAGAGCTTTTGATACGCCCCACTGATTTTTCCAATTGTCTAATTCATCACTGGAATGTGAAATACAGTTCCTTTGCTTATCCGCACGCAGGAGAAATTCTCTTTTAGTTCGCCGGATTTTCATATTCGTAAATTTTTCGACCTCTCGCACGACCGTGCGTGCTTTGTGAGACTAATGTGTGAACGGTCAGTGACGTTGCCCTTCACCACAGTCATGTTAATGGAGTTTTCTCTACTTTCGCTTCCTCCCAGCGATTGGGATGACTGTGGGCGAAAGACCATTATCATTAGCCTGGCCATCTGTTGTTGAAGTTCGATTGGACATTCCACCGCTGGAACGAGCATAGATCTTGCAGTTGGGCGTGGCAACGTGATTTAACGGACCGATATAACGGCACATACTAAAGAAATATGCTGGTCGAGATAGCCGATATTTTTTCGTTATCACCGTTCTCTTTGTCTTAAGGTTTGCATACAGAGAATGATGACATCGAAAAATGTTGGCAGACTATTAAATATTTTATTTACGTTTATTATATTACGCTATCTTCTTACTTTAGGCTAAATAATTCCGAATATCTTTCTCATTTTTTCCGTACTTAAATACGACAAAAGAATAACGTTTTCAGCTCTATTTATTTTTAACCTACCAAACCTTTCAGTTACTTCAACAGCTTCCATATTAATCTAAATTATACTGCGTAGGAAGCTAGAAACACTAACTTTACTCAATAAGTTAAGAATGTCATAATTTACTTTTTAATTCAAATGTATGTAGTTTGCTAAGCCTGCCTGAGGAGTCTTCAGCCCAAAGACTGATTTCAGTCTCATCCCCACCACCTACGGTCCCTACCATAAGCAACGAAAAGCTTCGGGTAAGGAGCAGAGGCGACTAGGCAAAATGAGGAGTGAGGTAGTAGTTGGTCTCCTTAATGAGACAGAATGCTATAAGCGGAACCAGTCCGCGTAAGTGATGCACAATTTCTCCACGAATAACACTTATTTTAACATTCAAAAAGGAGAGGCGTTAATCAATACCACTATTAGGCAGAATTCATACCACAGTAGCTTTCATATCATCACAGCCATGAACAAAACTGAGACAGAAGTAAACGAAAGATACATTTTTCTCTACGTACCAATTATTCTCTCCTGACCCAAAAGACAAATGATAAATATCCCATTCATTAGAGTGCGGTAGCAGAAAAGTATGCTAAGTAAATCTTCTTCCTAAATCTACATAATTACCCTGAAAGCCGCCTTTCGGCGTGAGGCAGGGGATGTAAACACCAAGAGTAGAATAACCTCTTTAATTTATTGTTATCGCATATCGTTCGCGGAAAAAATGAGTCCCTGAATCGACTTGTCCTCGCATCTATTTCTCTTATTTTACGCTCACCGAAGTAGAAGGGGGGTCGCATAATACTAACTACGTCTTCCGAAAGTGTACTTCCTCTGAATGTATTTAACAATCGCAGTCTAGCTTCTGATCTCCTTTCTTTCAAGGATTCCCAACCTGCGTCTGAGAGCAATTACGTAACGCTTTTCTTTCGTAGCACTTTTTAGCAAATCGTATTCGAGTTCGCGAGCATTCACTTCACCTGCTGAGTCCCATATACCTGCCGCATATTCCAGATGGGGCTTAATTAAGTTGAAATAACATCGCTCTCTAACCTTCTCATCGCATCAACTTACAATGCGCTTTATAAAACCGAGCTTTATAGTTACTTTACCGCATATTTTTAGAATATGTGAGCTCCAGTTTAAGTTATTTGTAAAGTGATTCCAAGATATTCAAATGAGTCGACTACATTTAAATTCGTCCCATTAATTTTGTACGGATGACGTAACTGACGCAGTTGTTTCTTTTCGAAGAAATTTACTACAGAGCATTTATTTACATTAAGAGCTAGTTGCCATTTTTCGCACCAGCAATAGAACAAAGGAACGATCCTTTTCTAGAACAAGGGAGTCATCTATTTCACCTCAAGACTTAATTAATTTTTCTTTGAGAAATTTGTCTTTATATTTAATTCAGCTGCTTAAATTTCTTCAAGAAATCATACTTAAAATTTTCATTGAGTTTCGAATGATTAGCAAACTTTTCGAGAAAATTAAACTCCACTTATTGCATTAAACCGAACTTAAAATATCACGAGATAGTAGTTCCATGTAGTAAAACATTTTGAAAGTAATTTCAGTGCGAAACTGGATGGGTTTCAGGAAGACCGCGTTCGCTGAATCCATCCAATTTTACTTCGGTATTCCATTCACGCTGTGATTTTTGAAAATAGTTTCCCGGAGATATTCTGGAAATAAATTTTACTCCCTATACAAAAATTCCTACCTCAACATCCTGGATACCGATTCAAAGTAAGCTCTTGAATTTCAAAACTTACGCTGAGCTAGCGAATATTCGAAGCATCTAGATGTGCAATTCTTTAATACGTACCGAAGTGCCCCCTCATCTTGTAAAGTTTAGTAGAGGCCTCTCAGGGACCTGATCCTTCTCCTCGAATCGGAACTCCAATTCGTGATTTAAAAAGGCTTCTTTGAGTGCGAATTAGGTAAAGTGCAAAGTAAACTGTAGTTGAGGGCAGAAGAAGAGTAGGGCAAGTTAAAAAGGGAAAAACGGAAGGAAACGAAAGAGTGGGAAAAAGAGAGTTCGGTTTGAGGGGAAAAGCGTGGAGTGGCACTTGGTGGCATGAGGTGTTTCCGCTTCGCCGGATTTCACATTTCCAAGAAACTCTCCAAGATTAAGGATCGATTTTCGACCCACGTATTGCGCGGCGAAGGTTCTTTACGCTACAATGAGTTCATCAACCCAGTAGATGTAATTTTTCCAGCACTGTTTCCAGGAAACACCGATGAATAATGCGACAGAACGTGGAAGGGCCACTCGCGCCTAGTTAGAAGAAATGCTCCGATACTAACCGAAATAGCACCGACGAATTTCAACTGCCAGGGACCGTACATACTTTATGCTCTTATACAGAACAGATATAGCGCAGAAAAATTATAACTGCTTAGGACCGTACCTCATAAACTTAACATAAACACATGAATATTCTACATTCCTTTTGGATTTTATAACTTAACATTCACCGTAACGTCCTTTCCTTATCTTTTCGATGGATAACCTCGCACTTCATGTCATCTAACATGGCTTCCGCTGCACATGAACCCAAATGTGGAGGGTTTTTTGGTCGTGGAAGCGTCATCACAGTAACGTTGTTCGACGTATTGTCGACACTGGTGTCAGCTTATTTAAGATATCTGAAGCTTCACTTGAATAAGCCGTCAGCAATGTGACGAAATGTCAAACTAAATCACTACGACTGCTCCTTCAACTGCTGCCGATTCCTGAAGAAGCCGGCAGTAGTGTCGGAAAAACGTCGAACAAGATTACTGGCGACGCTGCGAAGCCCAAAAAACTCAATTCCATAGAAAACAACGATTTTGCCTCGTTTTTCCCTTCAGTCTTTTCATTCGTAGGTTTCATTCATTAGGGTTTCGATATAAAGAATTTGATTTTTCGAGGTAGCGTATGTAGGTTTAGAAATCGATCTTGGGCATTATGGTATAATCATTAATTAAGAGAGAGTTTAATCATAGTAATGCTGTTTTTCGAGAATATAATTATGAGTTTCAACAAAATATATACTTGAGACTGATATCTTTATTCTATAATCACCTAAACTAGGTTATACGACTGGCTGTTTTATTTGTGGTGTTTATATTTTGCCGGCTTGTTAGCATACACGGTAGAGACCAAATTAATATTCAACCATAAGAGTAACGCTTACTCCGGAGTGTAATAGCATCTCAATTGAAGCATAGTCATAATATAATTAACATATAGTTATACCTTACGAACTACCTAATGAAGTAAATCAAGTCCTATAGTGAAGTATTAAGCATGATATATTACAAAAGAACGCCTCGTTATAGTCCTTATTTCGTTGGGACGGATATGTAATTTCAGAGTGAATTTAGTAGTTAAACCACAATTTATTGGAATAGTTAAAGCTGATTTGGATAATTTTGAAAGCGCAATCAACTCGCTATGGAATCAATTGTTTGATTCATAAATGTGGGCAATACTTCGATAATTCCTAAGACTCATAAGCTTTCACCTACGGATTCGTTTCAGCAGCGATTCATTCAATGTATCCGTATGTAAAAAGCCTTTAATGGAAGCTTTCTCATGACAGTGGGAGACAATTCATCCAGTCAGCAACAAAAATTAACACATTTGGCGATATCCTACAAAGCCTATAGGAAGAGCGTAAGAAAAGCTTTATAGAATTAGAAGTGGCTTAGATGATAATAATAAAATCTACAACTTAATAATGCAATTACAAAAATTCAATTAATATTATTATTATATTTATGTAACATAATTTAACTAAGGTAAAAGTTTCAAAATTAATAAAGTTGGAAAAGTATGGTTCATACCCTCTTGTTTCAAAATTTATATGAATATTTAGAGAAAATAGTTCCTGAAACCAAATTTACGGAAAGAATTATTATTACCATTTAAACACTAAAAATCGATCCAATACTGACCACACCCCACAATATTGTTCCGGGAGATGAGGAAGAAAGGTTTAAAGAATAAAATATATTAATAATTATGAAATTAGCATTATAGTCGTGATAAGTGTCTCGTAAAAGAATTTTGATTATTTCACTCTTGATTTTGAAAAAGGTAGCTAAAATGAAAGAAATGGATGACCAAATTCTTTTTTCATACCTTCACCTAGTAATTTAGGTTGTAATATTTCGAATGAGCCTCATCGTAGGTATATTGTACTGGAAAACATCAACAAGTCAAAATTTAGGTATCCTGCAGGTGTTGTATCCATAGCACTAATTTATTGCTAGCAACCTCTACGAACGAAAACCATGCTAGCAGAACATAACAGCGGATTCCTTGTTTCTTGTCAAGTTATAATATACTGAGAGCCCTGGATACTGCTTTCCCCACTCTGCCCTAGATAAAACCGAAATCTGAAAAATGCTCATGCTATCGACTAAGGCGCACTCAGTACCTCGAATTAGGGAATAGAAATGATAAATTATGGATTCAGGAGAATATTTACGTTAAAAACTTTGTTTCGAAGAAAAATCCTGTCCCTTGATCGTAATTAAACCTCAAATTTTAGTTTTATAACAATTCTTTCTCAGCATTCCTGAAAGGGAATCGGCTAAATATATATCCTTCATAAACCGTATACCATTACCCTGTATACCTGTAATGGCGTTATCATTTTCCCTAGAAAATATTTTCGTGTTTGTAGCAATATAAATGTTTTGCCTTCTATTTAATCAGGTGCGCTTTACATCATATTTGGAGATTCGACAAAAATGTACATAATGATCAGGTCGTGCTCCTGACAGATTCCTCAATAATATTCTGCTTTTTATCGGATATCGCAAAAGGTAACATTTTCATAACGTGAAACTCGGATTCGTCCGTTAAACTGAAGTAAATCATAACTGATCACGAAATCGAGATTCCGGTCGGTAATTAACGGTACTTCAATTAAAATGCAGGATCCAGTAACCAAAGGGAACTAGGTCCCGAAAGTATTGACTTAACAAAACAGAAACTCACACAAATATGGAGCCACTAGTCACTATGCGCAGGCGTTGTCATTAGGGAAGAAACTTGAGCACAAAATACTTGGATCTAAAATGTAGGAAGAAGATCGAAATGGACCAAGAGAGCAAAGGCCTGGTTTCAAGTAACAGCCATTGAATAAATTCAACTGACTGGCTTTGTGGTAATCCAGGACGGTAGGAGAAATAAGAAAACAGGAACCACTTTTCTCAAGAAAACAAGAACCTATTTAATGTAAAAACACTGCAAAATACCACACAAACCAAAAACATAGAAAAGCGCAACTAGTTTCATCCTCGAGTCTATCAGTCATCTTGAGGATGACGCTAACGCGTCGGAACCATTCATGCTTTTCTTGTGGCTTCTGTGGTGATTCTCAGTGTCTTTTCTATTATATAAGATCTAGTTTCCTGAGAAAATTGGTTCCTGTCCTGTTTACCAACAATCATTGAATTTAATCATTTGGCCGATTGCAGTAAAAACTGAATTATGCATTAATTGATTTCAACATGCAATTGTGCTTGGTTAATACATTGTAGTTCCTCGACAACTGAGCTCGTGACAATTGAGCGCGTGACAACGTGTTGTTCAATATAAATAACGTTAATATTCAATGTAGAATGTAAAAATAGTGTAATCTGTGATTTAAGAGTCTTTAAGTTCACGAAAAAATAATTTATGTCACATATATTGAAGAGTAAACTTAAATACTGCCAACGAAATTCAAACGAAATACTGCCGTCTACATCTACATAAATACCCTGCAAGCCGCCTTCCGGCGTGTGGCAGGGGGTGTAAACCCCAAGAGTAGAATTACTTCTTTAATTTATTATTATCGCGTCAAGAGTGGTTAAACAAAGATATGTGAAAATTTAACAATATTCTACAAATTATGCTATCTGCCAGATTATCAAAAATTAATATTAGATAGTTATTACGTTAACTTTACGAGTTGCGTGAGACGCGCTCAGTTGTTACGCGCTCAATTGTCCAGCCACGATACATCATAGCCTTACAGGATATAATATTTCAAGCCTAACAATGGATTAACCAAACTTGATGAATAGAAACAACCAAATTTATTAAAATCAAAATTAATTGCCATATTCTGTGTAATGAGCCATCATTGACTGTCCGTTTTATATTTTAATTCTCTTATATACCATACCATAGGATAGGATAAGATCAGATTTATATTTCAAGCACCGTAGCGTAAGTAAACGGGAAAAAATATTTACATCCATAAACAATTTCATCAATTATTCCACGAAAGCAGTTATTACATCGGATATTTTTCCATCTGTTATACGAAAGATATTGTGAATCAATAGCCCTTATCTTTGAAAAATCGGGGGGCGGATCAAGAAACTGGCAAGGAGTGGGACAATTTAAGAAAAGTCCTAATGTACTCATCATGAAATATCAGTCTTAGTATCAGTCTAATTGTCTTAATTATATGCCGTAAACCGCTGATAATGTTATTCTGTAGAAAACAGAACAGAATATAAATTGGTACCAAACTGAGAAATATTTTAGTCCGAATTTTTAGTTTGAGCCCCTATTCATAGCCTAAGCAAATTGCTCGTCCTAAAACGTTAACAATCTGGGAAGAAATAACTCAGTCGCCTCCCTCTCATAGCCATAGATAAATTGTCGTCCTGGAAAAACTTTCAGCATCATTAATTCAAAATTTAATGAGTGCTATTAAAAAATTTAATAAGTACCATTATAAAATTTAATAATTTAGACATCTTTGATGTCTGGACGTGGATTTGCATCTTCTACTGAAATGGCGTTTGACAGTCTAGAAGTATCTGGAACAATTTTCGATAAAGTTAATTTTTTCCGTTGCGGGAAATTGTCACCAAGTAAATTGCGATATCCTCTTCCTCTGGATCCGCTGGGAAATGAGAAAAAGACACGTGTCAGAGGCGTAACATTTTTTGCAGGTCTGCGCGCGGAATAGGACAGGATACGGATTTCGTCCTTTGAGACCAAACGAACTCGCCGGATGGAATAATTCAACACAAACTGTCAAGCTGCAGAAATATCACCACTAAAATGAGTGTGAATTTGCAAAAGGCGATTCAAGATGTAATATTTTGAGGAAAGCAAACATTTTTGAGGTTTATTCTCACAAGAGATGGCCTGATATAATCTAGTTTTTTGATGAAAAGTAGGAAAGATTCTTTTTCTATTTATATACCATATTCGAAAAATAACACTGGTGGTGATTGGGAAACATAGAGATTCTTCTACTAGAAGTACCCTTTTGAAAATCATGAATATGCTTCTGCTTTTGCAAGGGGGCAGAATCCCAGCTAAAGAGCTTTTGTATTCAGTGACTTGTATTCTTTATTTTCTTTGCCAGATGCTGTTGCTCCAAATTTTATCATATTGACAGATAACTTTTTTACGGAATTAGTTTCATTCAACATGATAATACCCAGTCACAGTCCAGGCAATAACAGCCACACCTAAAATTATGTTCTTCTAGTTACAATATTTACATAATTTAAAAGCGACTCCAATTACGTTAACTATACTTCGACGACTAATCGCAATGGGGAATTCTTTAACCGTTTTTTTTAATTTGAAAATTTAAGAAATTCTTTTCTTGACAGCATTTTAATGAAATCATAAAAGACAATAAAGAAGCGGCTGAGAACTGTAAAAATCTGAAATCATTTCTAATTTTCAAATAATGCTAGTCAAGAAATAAAACCTGCT
This sequence comes from Ladona fulva, assembly GCA_000376725.2. Taxonomy (NCBI): domain Eukaryota; kingdom Metazoa; phylum Arthropoda; class Insecta; order Odonata; family Libellulidae; genus Ladona; species Ladona fulva. Next base: position 816,374 of record KZ308200.1, on the reverse strand, counting down.
CGAAGTCTAACAAGTTTCTTGAAAATATAACAATGTTTACGGTGCAGCAAAAAACGGGCACTTCATGACAGTCGAAACGGGATAATACCGTGCTTTATTCGGTTTTAAATCGAACGACAGAAAATAATTATCAATAATTTCCATTTACATACTATCAAAAATTGAACGTCAATCACCGATTAACAACTTGGTGATGATGGAGGTGATTTTGTTGATAAAATATGTTTCGATGAGAGTTGCCATCCTCGAAAACAGAGATATAAACAATAATAATAACTTTTTATTTGGACAAGACTGAGACAACCTTTCCTCTCTATCTAGCCCATCTAACTACGAGAGAAGAACTAAATATATGGAGAATTATCTTCCTTTCAAAACTATCAAAAGCTTCAGAAATTTTGATAAATGTCGTGATAAAATTTTTTTCCATTCGTATGTTACTTAAAAAATGTTATTCACACATTTATTTTCAGCCTAATATATCTTTTCCCCTACAGCATACGTATCAATATGTAGGCTTTCAATGAGCTTGCTAGTAGAATATGGCACTTATATTGATTTCGTTGGTTAGATACATCTCTCATTAACGTGGAATCAACAGAATCTTCCGCTTCAAATTATGGATTGAATCGCTTTACGCGCTGTATTATTCATGACAGTTCCGTCCTATTAGCACTGATTGAAGTTTTGATGGACAGCTGTTTTAGGTCAATGTGAAATATAACAAGGATGCAAACTCCCGATTTCTCATTTTCTGTCACGCGATCATTTTATGTCTTGCCTCATACCATTTGTGTTCTCCACTTATCCGTACCTTTCCATCATCATTATGAGCGTGTTTTAATTACCTCTCGATGTCGTACATGAATCATAAGGATTACGTAAACTAAGTTCCGGTTGGTTCAACTAAAATGTTTGTATATCCTTGTCTTATATGAAGAGGAATCGCGATTTTAATGATTTTTACTTTTTCCCAAAATTCATATGCAACTGAAATAAGTCCGCACAATCGCCCAGTCCTGGCATCCGTCACATAAGTTACGTAACTAGGGCAATGAGAAGACTTCTGCTCACGATTCATTCTATCGAAGACGTTTATCACAGACTGATTCTTCATCCCTCCAAATTACGCTATCATGATTACGAAGAAGCTTCATTAGGCAATTGGCTCCATAATCATACTTTTACTAATCTGCATAAGTTAACATACGACACAGGTTAGTAGAGAAGGTACAACATCATCAGATGAAAAATAAAGATCAATAATAGGTAATTCGTCAATAAAGACTTATTTCTCATTAAAATAATTAGTTACATCAGTAGTAAAAGTTAGAACACGGAGCTGTTTGTTTGCTACCAGCTAACACGAAGAGAGCCCTCAAAGTTTTTTTTCTTTGTACTTACGTGTTCTGTCCTAACAATCAACTACTTACAAACCTCATTACTATTTCCATTTGTTAATTTATCAAGTACTCACCAGCCTGATTGTTAACGATAAATGTGATTAACAACGGTAACTCTATGTAAAGAATAAGTTAACATTTACTGGTAAGTTTCAAACACCCGTTATTCATTACATACGATAAATGACAAAATATACACAGAAATATTACCCTATCGTCTAAAATACTATGCTACATAAAACGTTATCCTCAACATCTCTCCCTTCCTATAACTAAATGAATTCAATTCATCTTCTTTTATTATTAATGGAATAAAAGGTAGATTCAACTGCTTGGGCCGTGAAGTCGTACTAAGTTTTCTTTGCCCCTATTAATGGAATATTTATTGTTAATTTACATGCAAACTACCAACCTTTAAGAACTTACTACGCCCTTAAATCACGCTAAACCTTGTTACCCTATGATTTGAGCTGTTAGATGATTTTGCCAACAATAACCAATAAATTGCCAACGAGTTATTTTCTGTTCTTTTTTTCTTGGAAAAATATCAGAACCTAAATCCTTGCTCTGTGTGGGAATTGAGCGAAAATAAAATTATTTCACTTTAACCATTACATTTTTCTCATTCTCAATAACTAACTCCTTGACAAAGTTTTATATCACTGTACTAGGTCATTTCCACCAACTTTTGGCAGAACGAAAGAAAAAAAAATAATTTGTGAGAATTACGACGAACATATTGATTTCAGACATTGTCATGGGTTTTCGGGAAGCGCATTAATTCAATTAAATCCTTAACAAGATTAAATTCCTTCCATTAGAAACCTAAATTTCGCAAAAAAGAAGTTACGACACTTGAAAAAACCTTTCTGCACAATGGACTTACTACGCCCCTAAATCACGGTAAACCTTGTTACCCTATGATTTGAGCTGTTAGATGATTTCGCGGCAAAACAAGATCAGTTTGACCTAACTTCCTCCACACATGGGAATGACACCTCGCCCTTCTGTGCCAAGTTCACTTTATAGCGTTCGCCAAACTTCTAATTGTACGACTCAGCTTTGAGGAAATGCAATCAGAGTGATTTACTGGTGCCTTTCTAAGCAGAAACTTCGTTAACGTGAGACCATTGTGCTGAAGGATCTCACAGCTGCAGTGTGGAGAACGAAGTACGGGTTTCAAAGAGAAATTCGACCTGCGGGAAACACAATTTTTCCTGGACTCTGTTCACTGAATCCTTTCACATGTTTGTCAGAGGCAAGAGTGAGGCCGCAATCAATTATTTTCCCCAGATATTAGTAAACGGAAATTCAGTAACAACTAAAAATCAAATTAATGTTTTTGGTTTCTCAATACATAATTATTATTTTTGCGCAGTTTAATATTTTAATTTCATGATTAGTATTGCTTGTTTCCATTTTTCTTGTCCTAATTACAGCATAAACGTCTTATAAAATATTCTAACGAGTAAACGTGCTGCCGTTAACTCGTTTACCGCCCAACTATATTCGACAAAATACAAACAGATTCCCTTTATATCATTTCATATAATTTAATCTCTAATGCTTCAAACTGCTACGTATTCTATGTCAGCTGACAAACTTAACTTCATAATAACTAAATATATCTATCTATAGATTAGGAAAAGTTAGATAATTACCGCAAGAGACACATCAGTAATTCCCTTTATCTTTTCCTCTCCAACAGGGTTCACCACTCAGACAGCGTAACCATCTGTACTACTCCCGCAAAACACAGTCACTTAACTCCAAGGGTTAAAAGGAAGACGGGATCCTCTAGTCTCAATTTCGCCCAATAAGGACGTTTGTATTGTATAACTTTTCAAACTTAAAACCTCAAGAATTCAGCCACGGACGAAATGGTGAAATAAAACTAATCTTAGGATGTATAATCGATATTCACCTTGAAACCCGGATTCCAACTCGACGTTTGCGTGCAGATAATAAAACACAACTCCGTCAATAAATTGCCAACAAGTTATTTTCTTTATTTTGGGAAAATATCAGAAGCTAAATCCTTGATCCAAAATCCAATAACGATGGGAGTCTGACTGTAATTACTTCTCAACTTTTTTCACCATTCCCAATTAAAGGAGTTTTCTTTGATCGTTACAAACAAAGAGATATTTCAGCGCACAGCGATACGTATCTATACTATTCTACATCTAAAAATAATAACAGTTTGATCGACTGCTTTTCTGAGGTTCGCCGTCATCATACGGTTCGTCATACGTTCGTCGCCGAAAGTTCCGAATCATTCATCTACTTTTCGCTTTGAATGCTCGCCTATGAAAACCTTCACTACCATTCATTATGTATATATAAATGATGGGTATTCATACCCTCCATTTCCACGCATCTCACAAAGGGAAGAAATGGAGCTTAGCTAACGATTTCAAAACGAAGATGCAATTTTTCTTCACACCCTTAACTGGAGTTATATCAGTATCTCCTAAGAGTTGAGATACATTAAAGCAATTGCATGCATAAGTTTTCTGCCTCAGTTGATTCATCTGCCCTATAAATCCCTACATCAATATTGATGAATTCCTTCCAACGGTGTTGGTCTACTCCTTCCCCTCTATATTTTACCTTACACCCTACCTTCAATTGCTATCTTAAGAAATCTATTCTCCCTCAATATCTGCACCACCGGTTCGCTTCACTTCCATTTTCATTTCTGAATGAAGGCCCTTTACCCCTATCCATCTCCAACTTATCCTCTTTCTTTTGCCTCATCAAATCAGACAATTTGGCTTTCTTCCCTCTCCACACCCGTGTTCAACGTCTTATTTTTTTAGTGTCTATGTTTCACACTCATACAGCATTAATATTATCTGCTGTAAGTGCTACTTAAAAATTCTGTGTGGGAATTGAGCGCAATGAAATTATTTCACTTTAGCCTTTACATTTTTCTCATTCTCAATAACTAACTCCTTGACAAAGTTTGATATCATTGTACTAGGTTATTTCCACCAACTTTCTGTAGAACGAAAGAAAAAAAAATAATTTGTGAGAATTACAACGAACATATTGATTTCAGACATTGTCATGGGCTTTCGGGAAGCGCATTAGTTCAATTAAATCCTTAACAAGATTAAATGCCTTCCATTAGAAACCTAAATTTTCGCAAAAAAGAGGTTACGGCACTTAGAAAAAAACCATTCTGCACAATGGACGGACCAGCATTTCTTGAAAAGGCCCAAAAGAAGAACATTAGCCTAAGTGGACTTTCGGACAGACGTGTGGGCTACGCGTTCGACTTTGGTGGAAGTGGTCCCGAGTTCGATTCCCGGTTGGGGCCCACATGTGTGAAATTATCTTAGTCGTTGAAGAACTTTTAACAACACCACTACTACTGCTAAGTACGTTTGGTTCATCAGTTTTATTTACCAACCGAATTAAGGATCGACCATTTAAGAATCCTATCTACGCAATACTATAATATCAAATCCGATAAATGAATTTTTACCGTTTCTAGTATCCCATTAGCATTCGTACAACCACGTGTGTACATCCAAAATCTGTGGAAAACTGGTACTAGTTTCATAGAGAGAGTAACAAAAAATATTTTAGCAAAGGATTCAATACAAAGGTTTCAAAGACAATTGACCTGAAATAAAGCACAGAAAGTCTTATGATGTTTCCTTGAAATGGGCGTTAGCTGATGATCTCTTTAAGGCCTCTTAGCGTAATGGTATTTTAGAGTTAAAGTGAAGATCATAGTTAATATCCATGCTAAACCTTCACATACATAGAACAACCATAATCTCGCCTTAAACTCTAGCATATCATTTTAAAATCAGGCCCTAAAGTGAACATTAGATAAAAGCCATTTTAAGTATACATTATAATAGTACGCTTTCTTCAAATGCACATTTCCATTCTCAAAAGAAACAAGAAAAAACAGAGTAGCAGTTTCCATAGATTAATGCAACCAGGCTTCGTAGCAATTATACATGTATTCGTGAAAAGTATTTTAATAATTCATTAAAGCTATGTTTACATCCTATTCCTAGGAAAACGGGTAAGGGTGACTTTGCGCAAGATGGTGCGCACCCAGGAAAAATCCCAAGGAAGAATGGACTTGAAAAAAGTCTGACGGGAAAGTCCTTGCCCACAAAGTCCCCCGATAGGCTTGGAGAAATGTTCTGCCGGGATAGCTCAACGGACAGAGCACTCGACCGGCAATTGGGAGACCCGGGTTCGATTCCCGTCAGACTTTTTTCAAGTCCATTCTTCCTTGGGATCCTATTCCTAGTTTAAGCCTAGCATGTACCAGAATTGGAAGTAGGTCAATACTTTGATACACTGCTCTCTTTGAGGTTGATCAAGTATTCTCTAAGTAGATGGATTCGCTAATGAGGACACACTTAGACAAGGAACTCAAAGTAAAGAGCCCAGGTAGGCATTTACTAAGAACAAAGTTTTGGATAACGATGGCATGACGGAGACTAATTTCAAAGCACGGCTCTGAGAAAGAGCCACAAAGGAATATGCTGCGCTCAGAAATAGAAAGACTACTCACAATACAGTCTCAGGGGTGAGTAAATTATGCAATGTATCGGCTAAATTTAACACATCTGCCGAAGAAGGAAGAAACGTCGGCACTGTTTTTCTCCTACTAGCGAAACTCATAAATACACAAATATCCTGTTTACGATCCTACCAAGATTTTGCATCTAATTTTGAGAAAAGCAACCAGTGAACTTCAAAATCAGCTTGTGAATTTGCTTTGAAATTACTGAAAATTTTACTTTACTAATTATTTAAAAAATTGCTAGCCCAAGGATTAACAGAAGTAAAATATAGCGACACTAGAGGGACTCGAACACAAATCTCCCTATTTCTCTGCCACACGCCGCGTTTCGTCCGCTCTGTTAAATCGATATTTACTTATACCGAGTTAAGTTAGTTCTCACGGAGAAAATCTGTTTTATGAGAATCACTTGTTCTTAAGAATTTCGATTTCTGATTACTATCATGATCAAAATTTACCTGCTAATTCCGTTCCGTAAAGTATATCATAAACATTTTGCTTTATTTGTATAACATAGAAGCATTATGTCTTCAAAATAATTAATTCATCGGTTATTTTTGGTAATAACTTTTCTTTGTATTTTTGCCAACAATTTTCGAAATATTGATACTAAAAATCTTAAGGCTCTAAGAATTTAAGAATAGACAAATTACAATTTCAAAAATTGGAATTTTTTAAATATAACGATGAATATCTCGTCAATAATGAGATTTGAAGATGGAAGATGATCAATTTCTTAATCAGCACATCAAAATAAGTAAGAATGCGCGTTTCTCCTTTCATTTTAACTTTCATTAACATAAAATAAATTTTCTTGTTTACCGGAAGAAACGCAGACAAGTAAAGAATTTCGAGAGTCTATGATACGCTATTCCAAATGGGGAAGATCGTATAAAATATTAATCATATCTAGATATGTTAACCACCACCTCCTTTTGATTAAAATTTAGAAATGCTAATATTGCTCTCAGTAAAAACCAATTTCCTAATGTCTAACGAAAGTAGCATTACCAACAGTTTCTAATCAACTTTGCATCAGTTTTTTCTATAGCATTATAATACTTTTAAAATATTCCGCTTCTTTCTGAAGCTTTTTTTCATTTTCCTTTGTCATTCCTGAGAACTTAGAATTAGTGCCAAAACTTAAATTCTATTTTAATTTAAGTTGGCTCTAATTATGATATCGGTTTTGGATGCTAGAATTGTTATTTTTTCCTTTGTGGCACTCCCGATTATATTTCATGGGAGAGACAAATATAGAAACAGAGAAGAAATGATGTGAAGCATGTGTAAGAGACCGATGGAGTGAGAAAGAATAACAAAGGGTAAAAATAAAACAGTTTAAGGAAAAGGAACTAAGGTGATACATTTTTAGGAGACTATCTTGCAACATTTTCGAAAGGAGTGGACAGTTGAAAATTAGGATGAGAAGGCAGCTGAGTCCCAGATGAGGGAGAAAAGAGCAAAACTCTAAAAACGATGTTAGGAAATGGCTACTTTTTGGAGACAACTTCCATAGCAAAACTAAAATTCTGTAACATAACAAAATTCTAACAACACTCAAACCTTTTACGAGATTGACAATAAAAAGAATCGCAATACAAAAAGAATACCATATGCGTGTATATCAGTGAAGGAATACTTTTCTTCCACCTATTTAGTTATTTTCATTTATTTTCCAGCATGTATTACTTGTTTCTTAGAATCTCGTAAGTCTCCGGTTGGTTCACACCTCTTGTGCCAACGGATAAAAATGCTCTCAGCGCCATTGGAGAGAATTTCAATTTATTTCGCCACGTGGACACAATTCCAAAGAAAAATATGAAGCTTTACACTCGGGCAAGATGGAGCAGAACCACGCACGAGTATAGCGTCCTTTTCCGCAGGAAAACTTCATTAGAGGGACGAGTTTGGGGTGCAATTTACCGCCTCCGCCGTAAAAACGTCCTTTGAACAAAATTGACTCGTGATATTGGTGTTGCCTCGATGCCTTCGGCCTATAACCCCATGTATAGGTCGAGCCATCTCCTCAACCTTTCTGTCCCTCATTGTCACCTCCGCAATGGTCGAATAACTATTCATTACCTCCTCCATCCGTATAACGTCCTTGCCAAGTTTTCTACAGGGCAAGCCTCTATCCTCGCTTGCCTTTTCAAAGACCCGCTTTTGTGATCCACGCGGAATATTTCATCTCAGACTTAACAACGCGTGCGAGAACTACGAGCGAGATGGCGGTTCGTAATTTACAGCTTTGAGCTGTGGTGAGTTTTTGATAATGATGAACGCGGGATGTGGTAAAGATAATTTAAAATGTGAGGGCGAGGGAATAATTCATCGCTACGCGAGCGAAAACGACATTGAGTACTGCGTTGTAACCTACATTCAACACGAAGATTTAATGTAGGCACTAATTAACTTTTACTAACTCATGCAAGATGTCAAATTCGCGGCCTTTATTTCATATGTAAAACGCTGCGCGTACGTACATATAATTCAGATGTGCGTCTACATATTGCAAGCAGGCTCCCGTATACGTTCTCCACTAACTGAAAAATGCCACGGGCGAATTCATTTTTCAAATTACGCGTATAATTTTGAAAAACATTTCGATAATCCTAACGAACTGCCCAGGATTTCTTAAGTGATTTTTTTAGTAACTGTCAAGCATTACATTATTTCTCAAAGTTACGTTTTTTGAAAGAAAGAAATATGTACATTGTAATTTTCCACAGCAGGTTGTGCCTGCCTGTGTGGAAAACCTGCAGTGGAAAGTTACAAAGTATTTCTTTCTTTCAACATGTGTGTCGAGTTCCACATAGTGACGTTTGGGCATATTAATTCTACGTTTTTAATTATAATAAAAAATAAATGAATATGTATCGAGAGTTCCAAATAAATACTCCTTGCTTTTTAGAATTTCATGCGAAAAGCAAACACTATTGTTTCCCAGCACTTTTTGATTTAATATTTTATATCACTACTGAGTAACTTAACTGACATTCAGTCAAATCACAGTTTGTTCTTTCACTTGAACATGTTTGATAGGAAAATATCTGAAAGTAAAACTCAAAGACACTCAGAGCATTACGGATAACTCCATGCAGTGAAATATATATATAGTACCAATCCTACTACAAGAGGTACCCCTTGATGTTTGTTCAGAGTACACTTACCTGGGACAACTGGTTACGACAGGAGAGAAAAACAGGATTAACGAAGTGAATCGAAGAATGAAACTAGGCTGGAGTGAGTTTGGAAGGAACGCCCATATTCTGAATTCAAAAAATGCCAATGGTCTTGAAGAGAAAGGTCTTCAACCAATGCATTCTATCAGTTTTGACATATGGAAGTGAAACATGGTGTTAAACGCAGCAATAACCCAGCCGACTTCAG